>JADRCD010174683.1:0-16931 GCA_019843815.1 Montemys delectorum | reverse complement strand
GGATACCACTCTCCTGTGAACAGTTCTGAGTCACATTCCATAGAAGTTTCTAAAGATGAGCCCAGCAAGAATGATATCCTGCTGTCTACAGATTAGACTTGCATAAAAGCATGACCAAGAAGCTGGCAATGGTGATGCATACTTGTGTTCTCAACTCACAGGTTCATAGAGTCTAAGGTCAGCCTGGGATACATTGTGAAACTGTGTACATCAAGGAATTTTCTCATTGATGTGACAGACTATCTGTTAAAAACACCCTAAAAGAATGAATTTATTTTGGCTTACTGTCTCAGAGGATACAGTTCACTGTGGTGGGGAGCTGTGACTGACAGCAAAAGAATGGGTGGACTGTTCACATTGCATCTAGAGTCAGAATGCAACAAGAATGAACACCAGTGCTCTACTCTCTGCTTTTTATTTATTAGGAGATTTTATTCCTAGATGAAATGTCTTTTACTCAAGGTGAGTGTTCCTTTCTAAATTAATCTCTTCTAGAAACACTCTCACATACATGCCAGAGGTGTGTCTCCTAGGTGATTCAAAATTCAGTCAAGTTGACAATGAAGATTAACTGCCACAATGTTTTAGGACTTGAGTAAGCCATCAAAAAAGTAAAGATAACACATTGTAATAATTTTGTGTTTGGACCTCAGCTTGTGGCCTCCAAAGGTACTTGATGCCACATAGTTAAATGTCTGTATCAGGCTTTGTGTTAAAAGGAAGACACCTGTGGTAGTGATGATATGGAAAATAGTTTTAACATTGACCTTGTGACTTTCTAAACATTTATTTATACAGAGGAAAAAAGCAGAATCATGTGAAGAATGATAACTAAGTCTGAAATGAAATTTTATTGGTTGTTACATACTTTGGAATGATGTCTAAATTCAGTTCTACCTATGCAAATGGCAATGATTAATCTGAAAAGGAGAGCAAAAGTCCTTCAGTGACAAAGGAAAGTGGAATGGCTTATTTCTCCATTGTAATTGTGCCAAATTGAAACATGGACTCAAGGGGAAAATATCCCCCGAATGAAGATAGTGTCACAAAATGTCATCCTGCAAAGATGAGACTACAGGAAAGTAACCTGTCTGTAGGTTGCTACAAAAGTAGCCTATTTTGTGCTTCCCTGTTCCCTACTTCCTGGTTTGTTGGCTTATATTTCTGTAAACATGAATTGGAAATGGGTTTGGCTCTAAGTGGTAAAATCCTGATGCAGTGCCCCAATTCATAGCACAATTTCCTTTGCTCTTGCTCTTAACAGAACAAGGCATAGAAAATTGGTTGTTACAATTGGTCCACTGGCTTCTAATATTCTCTTGGCTCTCTCCTTCTTTGGACAGTTGCTTTAGGTTGATGTAGAACTGCACCAGACTGATGGGAGTGCCTAACCTGGAACCATGCCTCAACCATTGATCTCCTGTTATAATTTGCTGTGATGTGTAAGAACCTAGTCAATGAGGGCTGAGAAAGTGTGACTTGAGTCTCCATTAAAAGAAAAATGTAATATAATATTTGGATTGATATTTCATGTACACTTGCAACTGTATTATGTGCATATGTGTGTGCACTTGTGCATACATATGAGTACTTTCATTGTGCATGTACAATCTATGTCTATGTATGTTTTCTTATATTTCTTTAGGTATGCATATTGGGTTGGTATATATGCATGCACATATGAGTATATGAACTAACATGTATTTGCATTGATATATTTCTATGTGCACTGTGGATACTTGTAGGCATGCTCCCCTCAAGTTCACACTGAGTTAGATCTTAGTGTAACCACTTTGACAACAGGACCCATCCAAAAAAAAGGCTAAGCTGCTTTCCAGATTGGTCTCTAAACAACTGACAGCATCCTGCTTCTAGTCCTCTGAACACTTGCTTTTGAAGCCCCGAGTCTCATGTAAAAACTGACTTCTTTGCTAGAGCAACACACAGAAGCCTAAGACACACAAAGAAAGTGAGGCCATGTTGGATTTCCCCTCTGCTATCCCCACTAAGGTTTCAGGGAGAAAAGAGAAGGTATTGTACATCTGGACCTGTTCAACCACCAACTAAATACTGAAACCTGTCAGTAAATACCATGGGAAAGAGAACAGCTGAGCCTTGCCTCAACCATGACTGTGATGCTTAATAACATGTTGATGGTATGGTGTCTACTTGTTTGAGGTGAATATTGTGACATATAAATAGCTGGAATCCATAGAGATCCTGGAGCCCATAATACATCTAAAATCTGTCCCACCTGAGTCAGGAGACTAGGTTGTTCCATATCATAGTAAGTTACAACAGGAGACCAATGGCTCGATGTTAGGCATTCCAATCAGCCTGGTTTAGTTCTGTACTTTTGAATCATTCCCTCCCTCTTCTTACATTCTTTCTGTCCATTGCCTATGGTCTCAGTCATGAGTTAGAATGAGGTTATGCTCTTGAGGAACCAGCACCAAGGACCAACACTGAATCCTTGTTGAACACTGTGATGAACTATGCAAGGGTATCAGGAGTGGCAGTGCCTGAGCAGCCATATGACAGCAGTGTTCTCCTTAACCTGTGATACTGGGTTACACTGGGTTATAATGTACCACAAACAATGTTAAGTGCAATGATGTCATGTGAAAGTACAGGAACAGCTACAGTAACTACAGTGAGTAGGTTGCCTACCACTTGTACCCTCACTTATTCATTTACAGATTATGCCTGGGGACTAGCCTAGTGCTAAGTAGCATGGGATCAGGGGAGTGTCTAGGTTCTGGTTGCAAAGTGGCCATGCTAACATATTCTGAGAGCCTTGCCAGAGAGACCAAATCTTATGGGTTAACTTTGCTACTCTTTAGACTGTCACCCTGATTTTCTCTGCCTTTCAGGGTTCTGCACATACTTAATACCATATACTTTGTTACCTAGTGTAGTGTACTGTAGACAGATAGCCTGTCTAATCTAGATCCTTTACTCTATCTAAAACTATGCAAAGGGCAAACTTTAGAGATGTCCTTCATCTACTCATGTTCCTTTACTTTCTGAAGGTCATCCTTCCGTTCCAAATCCCACTGGTCTAACTCTATGAGAGGCAGTAGTGAACATCAGATCCCCAAACTCTGAAGCTTCTTCAAAACAGATACATCACATTTGCAGTTAATTTGGGCTTCCTTTGATCAACCCCAAGCTAATATCCATCAACATCAGGATATTCATGAAACCCTTAGTAGGTAGAGACAAGTTTAAGAAATCAATATGTCAATGTAGATAGATATGACAGTTGAAGAAAGTGACTGACCACTGACTAGTTTTACATTCGGTTGTCAGCTCAAGAGTCTTAATTTTAATGTCACGATCTTACTTATAACTCCACATAGCTGGATGATCAGAAAATATCCCTGGGGCCTTCTTTGGTGGTATATATCTATAATCCTAGCGCTGAGGATGTTGAAGGCAGAAGATCACTCGTTCCAGGACGGCCTTGGCCACACAGTGAGGTTAGGACCAAATGGGGAACATAGTGAAGCCCGGTCTAAAAGAGTACATCATTGGTTGAGTGTTTGCCTAGAATGTGTCATGTTTTATGTGCAGAACTGAAACATAAAAAACCATGCATGGATATTTATCTCCCACTTCAAAATAACCCAAACAAACAATCAAAAAACACATAATAAAACAAACAAAACAAAAAACAAAAAACCTATAGCTCATCAGCTATTCTATTCACTTTTCCAGTGTCACTTCTGTTTCTCTGAGAAAGTACTAGGAAGGAAACTAGGAGAAAGTGGTTTCTATTAGTATACAATACCAGCTTACACTCTGTTGCTGGGCAGACTCAAGGCAGAAACTGCAAAAGCTAATTGTATCACATCCATAATTAAGAGATGAGAAAAATTAATATATACATATATGTTCACTTGGTTGCTTGACTGTGCTCAACTCAATTTCTCCACTCTTAGGTTCCAGGACTCCCCTGACTAGCGAATGATACTGTTTACAGATAGGTATTTATATACTGATGAACACACTCCTCAGAAGATATGCCCCCAGGCCAACAAAATCTAGGTAGTTGAGTGTTGAGATCACTTAAAAGGTGATTCCAGGTTGTGTCAATAATACAAGCCAATGATTGCAGTTACTAAGCCTTAACTCTGACTATTATCCCACCCTATAGCCCAAGTTCATTCCAAATGATAATACATTATCCCCAAACTTTATCTTTATCTTTAACCAAATGTTACAACTATTCACTCCAAAAGCCCACATGTCACCTCCTGTGTCAACTGACCTCATACCAGATTTTAAGATTAATATATTCATGTTTATTTTTCCATGCATTCTGTTTCTTCAAACTCTGAACTCTACCATCCTAGTCTAAGCCAGCAGCATCTCTTAACATTTATAGCTGCCATATATAATCATTTAGCACTTGTTCTCTCAGCCTCTGTCACGTTGATCACAGGCAAAAATGAAATGGAGCTAGTGTCTGGATCCTTCATTATTCTGTCCAGTGACAAAGACCTCAGCTCTGCCCTGCTGCTCTCAGAACTGGCATCCTCTTTTAGGATCCCTTTTCTAATGAACAACTAAACTAGACTTCGTTTCTGGTCAATATCTACTGACATTTGGGTGGAGTTTGGGAAAGGCCCAGCTTAGTCATGTTGTCACTTATTCTTTACTCCAGACAAGTGGTCAAGAGTTCAAGCCCACCTGAAACCTGGTGTTTATTTGATAAACTGAAGACCAGGAGGGTGATATCATTGATTACTATCTAATTCATATCTTGCATGACCACATTTATACCTTTTAATTTTTCTCATTTATCTCCATTACTACTAGAGCAACCTTTGTACAGAAACACAAAGAAGAACCCAATCAAAGATCCGCATGTGTTCATGGCATAGGAAATTGCAGTCATCCAAAATAAAAATGGTCATGTATTTAGCACTCACCAAGTCTAGGGTTTCTATGTAAATCTCTGAATTCATAATATTTTTCCTGGACAGGGGCTGTGATCATTACTTTTACGTATGAGGAAATTAAGAATTTACATATTTCCCAGTCACATGACCAATGTCATAATCTCAGAGCAGGGCCTTAAGCAGTGTGGCCGCAGATATTCTGCCCTACCCTTAATATTCCTCACATTACCATGGATTACAATGAGGACCCAGTACAACTAGCACCTACTAATTTTCTCTCTCAGGCTAACACTGCCATAAAACTGTCTCCGCTCTATTGCAGCACATTCATTTAACTTTTCAGGAAATGCCAGGCTCTTCAGCATCATCTTTCCTTCGTTGACATGGTGCTTTCTTTCTTTTGATTTTTATGCGTGGCTACTTCTCCTACTTAGTGGCTGTGGTCTGAGCTCACCTTCTAGGAACATCAACTGCCATCATCTCATCAATGTTGACTTTGCTTCACTCTGTCAAGACCAGGGCTACTCAAACTTTAACTGGCGCATGAATTACCAAGGTATCTTGTGAGATGTAGATTCTGACCCATTGGACTATAGGTCCAGACTTCTGAATTTTTAATAATATCCCAGGAAAGATTGCTGCAGCTGTCCAGGGACCTTGCTTGAAGCATTTGGTCCCTAGTCTTCTTCTGTACCTCTTCCCACCCCAACCTTGGCCCTCCACAGATAACATTCAGCCTCTGCTCACATACCTGTCACATTCTGCCTCCTCTGCCCATTGAGGCACTTACCAGGAAGCATTATACTCATATTCTTTGTTACTTTATCACTTACCTTAGTACCGAGCACATTGGATGAGTAAAGTAGGTGCTTTAATCATTTATTCCATTTATCATTTATTCTCAAGGTCACTTCAAGGCTAAAGCTAAACACGATCTAAGCAAAATGCAAATGAAAGAGGAAGTATAAGCATCTTATGTCTAAGTCTGAGATTTTAATAAGTATTCAAAATGAACAAAGAGACAGATGCCTGTTAGGAACAATCAATCAAAAATCGAAGTTCTGGAAATAAACAGCACACTTACAGATAAATAAAGTCCATACTCTACACATCTGCCTGTAATTATCTTAGCCAGCAGCCCATGAAATAAAAATTCTGTGGTTGGTAATTTTTTCTATTTGTTTAACTCAGAGGCTTCTGTGCAGCCACAGAAATGGATGACATGCTGAGCAGCCGCAAGTGATAAAGGGACACACATGAATTGTAATCACCAAGTTGAAGATCCATTTTCTGACAACTGAGTTTTACCCAATAAATAAATGATCCCACTTGTTTTCACTTAAGTTTTCCATAAGGTTAATACTAGGCTGAGGAAGGAAGCTAGGGCCAGGTGGGATGCTAACTGAAATGTGCTGTATTTTTTTGTCACAGGGTTAGTGTGACAGTGTTAAAACAGAGGTTTCCAGAATCAGTAATGATCTGCATTTGTTTATCTGTAAGTTCTGGACAGGCTTGTAACATAATATTTGTCTAATAAACGTATGTGTTCAAGTTGCATTCTGTCCTTAATATTATGCTTTGACTTTCTCTCTCTTTCTCTCTTTCTTTCTCTCTCTTTCTCTCTTCCTTTCTTTCTTTCCTTCCTTCCTTTCTCCTCTTCCTTCTTTCCTTCCTTCCTTCCTTCCTTCCTTCCTTCCTTCCTTCCTTCCTTCCTTCCTTCTCTTCTCCTCCTGCTCCTCCTCCTTTATAATGAGAAACAAAATCCTCAGAAGGATTAAATTCTGTCCCCAAGTCTGAAACAACTAAGTAATGAACTGAAAAAGCAAGAGGGGACATGGGTAACTAAACTAATTCATTCTGTTTTGTCCTGGGAGACCTGTCGGGCAGCTATGGAAGGAGAGAAGAGCAGAATTGTGAGAAACTTATAGGTGGCTGTTGACCTGTTTACAGCCCTGTACACAGGGGTTCCCAGCAGTTGGTGCTCACATTCTTCTTTCATTATTTTAGAACAATAGGGTTTTGATGCTGCTAGGGTTAAAATATACCTCATACTTTTAAAGCTGAAAGCATCTTGATGGCCATACATTACAGACCAAGAGTATAAAATGCAGGATGAGATAGAACCCTGACTAAGAACTAAGGCTGCAACAAGCATACTTCCAACAAACTCTCTCTCATGAAATTAAAAAATAATGATATGGGAGGGAGGGTAAATAGGTAACTTTTAAAGCAGCATGGGAACGTACTGCTTAATGAGCTTGCTTAGCATCCCCACCCCCACCCCCACCCCATGTGCACATAAATGACCACACTCACAGAGTTTAATTAGAGTTACCTTATACAGGGATAATGCTCCTCGCAGGTGCCATAGGTCAACAACAACGACAATAACAAAATCCCAGTGCTAGGTGGGATGTAAATCCCTTCCAGTTATTGTTTCTGGATGTCCTGAAGACCCCATCCCCCCACCAGAAGCCTATCATTGTTGCTCGTGTTTTGACCCCAGAACCCGACGACAAGACCCTATTGCTGAATATGCTACACACTGTAGTTACTTGGGGAAATCAAGTTGGTACTGACAGAAAAATGTCTACTTTCAGACTCATTTTCATAGTATCAGTAAGTGATACGCAGGCTACTGGGAAGAAAAGTCATTAACAGTCGTGACCAGCTATAAACCCTGTAAGCTACTATAATGACCAGCTAGCAAGATGTATCCATGGGTGCAATAGTAGCATGAGTGGATAGGAGAGCCAACTGCTTTCTAATTGGACTTAAGATCTGCCCCACAAGAAGGCATGATAACTTGGTACAGGAATTCTGGCTAAGAAAGAATGGCTGGGAGCATGTATGCCCTAGGATAAACCTGCATGTGACAATAATTTTTAAACTTGGTATATTATGAAACTGACCTTTAAGTTCATATTTCTGTAGCCATAAATTATTTTGGTTCTCAGACCTCATTAGATAAGTTTCCTTTTACAGTGGTGAGAGGTTAACACAGAAACTCACAGCGAGTTAAAGTGCAGAGATTCAAAGTCTGTG
Source organism: Montemys delectorum (assembly GCA_019843815.1). NCBI lineage: Eukaryota > Metazoa > Chordata > Mammalia > Rodentia > Muridae > Montemys > Montemys delectorum. The sequence goes on along the minus strand of JADRCD010174683.1, from coordinate 8,979 downwards.
GAGTGCTCAGCCATAAATGGGACCTCTATGTTATAGCCCCACAAGACCTAGAAGAACAGCTCAGAAAAAGGTGTGGGAAGATGATTTGAATCGGAGGTTGGGGAGAATCGGAGCAAAACCACATCTCCGAACCAGAGTACTGCACTCAATAACTCACGGTGACTGTGATTGTGAGCATAAACTCAAACAAGGTTAAGGCAGTTGGTGTTCTGGGAAAGGGATGGTTTCATGAGTTCCCATACCCGGTTGAGGAGCTATTGATAAGAGTTTCCAAGGAAGTCAGTTTTCTTTGAAGGAGTATCCTCTGGTAGGCCACCATACTCCAGAGGATGGCCCCACACTCATGAATGTATATGACTGCATGAATACTTAGTGGATTATAAAAATAAAAAGAGGATGTGACATTGAGGAAGGGGTTTGAGGGTGGGAGTGGATCTAGGATGAATTAGGAGGAGTAGTATAAGGGATGAATATGATGAAAATATATTGTAGATGTGCATGAAAATCTCAAAACATTAATTAAAATATTAAAAAATAGTGAAAGAACTATATAACATTGGCCTTGTCAACATTCCAGCATGGATGGGTGAAAGAGCCTCAGTTCACATGAGGTACTACTGGCAGTTAGCTGTTGTTGAGGGAGGGGTGTCATTCGTTTCAGTAGTGGACCTTCTGATAAACTGCCCTTCCTTTCCTGAATAGGATCCCATGAGAGAGGAAGAAACTGTAGTTGATGTGATGAACCAGACATCAAAAGAAAGTATAAAATGTAGAAGGTAGACTTGATCAGAAGGGTCCCAGCAGGAGAGAGAGAGAAATGAAAGAAGGGCTTAAGGGTGCATATGAAAAGGATCAAACAGCACATGTATGTTCAGGAATTCAAAAAATACACAGTTGGAAGGATAAAACTCTTAAAAACATACAAAAGAATAATTACATATAATTTTATAAATACAGTCCTCTTCCTACACCTGTGGGATATCACATCACCACAGAACCCTGCTGCGTAGACTCATTTTATCCTACATTCAACCTAAGGAAAACCTTACAGGCCCAAGGCAGGCCCCATATATGGATGCGACTCATTTCTGTCAACTGTACATATAGCCCTTCCACCAATGGAAAAGAGGGTATTAGGAAAATTAAATGTAGTTTGGCAGACTTGATGCAGAAGTCATGTTTTATTAGAAAAAAAATTAAATTTTATTCTGAACTTTTTTACAATGCTATTTTGCTTCATTCCAACTGAAGGGCTGAGTGATGGCCAAAGGGGATGTGGTGTGCACATATGTGCATGTGCATGTGTGTATATGCAGGTAGGACCCAAGAGTATGGACATGGGTTCCTTTTATATTTGTATCAGTGTTACGAAATTCTTGAGACAGCTTAAAGAAGAAAAGCTGTATTTTGGCTCATGGTTTCTGTCCATGGTCGTTTTGGCTATAGTGTGTCTGGGCCTTTGTTGAGGCTGAACATCATGGTAAGTAGTATTTAATGGGGTAAAATCTGCTTATTCCATGATAGCCAAGAAGTAGAAACTGAGAGAAGAATAAGTGAGGGTCTTGATACTCCTTCAAAGGCCTTCCCTCACTGGGTTAACTTTCTCCTATCAAACGTCACCTTTATTATTATTATTATTATTATTATTATATTTTATGTTTTATTACTTTTATTTTTTAAACTCCAGTCATTACCTACCTACAGGTCCACCTTCTCACAGTTTCTCATTCCATTCCTCCTCCCCCTTGTCTCCAAGAGGATATTCCCACCCCCTACCCGACCCCTGCCAGTCCTCCCAACTCCCTGGGACCTCAAGTTTCTTGACTGGTAGGTGCATCTTCTCTCACTGTGGCCAGAGCAGGCAGTCGTCTGCTGTATAAGCATTGTGGGCCTTAGATCAGCTAGTGTATCCTGCCTGGTTGGTGGCTCAGTGTCTCAGAGATCCAGGGATCCAGGTTAGTTGAGACGGCTGGTCTTCCTATGAGTTTTCTCTCCTCCTCAGCTTCTTCCATCCTTTCCCTAATTCAACCACAGGGTTCCTTGTCTTCAGTCCGTTGGTTTGGTATAAGTATCTACTTCTGTCTCAGCTGCTTATTGGGCCTCTCAGAGGACAGCCATGCTAGAATCCTATTTGTAAGCATACCATAACATCAGAGTAATGGTGTCAGGCCTTGGAGCCTCCTCTTGAGATGGATTACAAGTTGGGCCAGTCATTGGACCTCCTTTCCCTCAGTCTCTTCTCCATTTTTGTCCCTGTAGTTCTTTTAGACAGGAACAAATTTGTGTCAGAGTTTTTGACCTTGGGATGGCAACCCCATCACTCCACTTGATGCCCTGTCTTTCTACTAGAGGTGGACTCTACAAGTTCCATCTCCCCACTTGCCATGGACTGGGTTCATTGCTGGAAACTCTTTTTCCAAGGGATGAAAGTTCTGGTCAGGTGGGCAACAATTTGGCAAATGACAGACAGATTCGACACAAGGGTGTGCTGAATCTGAATGTATTTATTAAAAATGGCATGAGGTTTTTACAGTCATTACAAGAGAGAAATGAGAAATCTAGCAGCTCAGCAGTTGAGGTACATCTGAGGCCATCTAAAACACACTGGGTCTAAAGCAGCCACCTCTTCTGGACAGGTGCTGCACCCCCACGGCCCAAGTGCTCTGGGCCTAGGGGGCTGCGGACTGCATGAATCTAAGTCCTAGTCCATTTAAGTTCTAGTTCTAGTCAGAGTGTGCCCACACAAAGTGAAAACCAGGCTTATATGGTATACAGAAAACAGGGCGAATGACAAAAGTCAAGTAGGCAGGTGACAGTCACATCAAGGTCCTTAGGATCAAGTATCCAGGTGTGAAGCGGGCAGAAGAGCAGTGGTGCCCTCCCCGCTGGGGCTATTTTGGTATTCCCATGCTAATTTTCTGGGTCTGGTGGAGGCAAGTACCAGGAAGTTCCAATCTAGCAGTTCCCACTAATGCCCTTAAGTGAGGGAAGCCCTTTGATTACTCTCTGGTATGTAAAACAGTTCTGTCTTCTGTGGGACTGCCCTGAGAATTCTAACTATGTGCCTGACCTCTGTTGCTAACTCCAAGGACATCCTATCTGATAAGGCAGATTCCTTGTGAGAAATTCCAAGCTAAGGACAGCTATGTAATAAATTAGGATATGTTGGAACACTGTACTGGCCAGGGAACAAATCCCTTTTTTAGCCATTTACGAATCATTTCTTGGGGTACCTTTATACCTGAATAAGAAGGTGTGTTGACAATTGGAAAGACTAATCTGGAACACTTCTGAGTTAGGAGATGCCAAAGACTGACTGAATACCCAGGAGACACAAACTCCCTTTGAAGTCATAACGCCTCTTGTCCTTAATCAGGCTTTTAAGAATTTTACTGGAGTAGGCAAGTGGGTGTGGCACCCATTGTTAGGCATTTTATTTACTGTCCCTCCTTTTGAGTCCTGAGAGTTTCTCAACTCCCAGGTCTCTGGTACATTCTAGAGGGTCAGCCACCTCTCACCCCCTGAGGTTGCAAATTTCCATTCATTCTACTGGCCCTCAGGGCATCTTTCTTGTCTCTTCCCACCTCCCCTCCCCGCCACCCACCTAATACCTCACGTTTTTGTTTTTCAGTTCAACTAACATTTAATAAAATTGCAGTGAATCCCACTACATGAGATTTGAATTTTTTTTAATCTGAACTTGTTAACATTTAAAAACATATTTTAAGTAAAAAGCGTGAAATCACATTCTTGTTTCCCTTTTGGACCACAACTCCTCCCAGAGACCCCACCCCCCCCTCTTCAATTCCTATAATACATTTTTTTGTCATATTCTTTAAAATTTATAAAATATTACAACAATAAAAATGAGTATTATAAAAGTTGTTTGATATAAAACAACAATCAATTTAACAGTCTTATGTAGATACTTGTCTACAGCAATACTGAAAATACATACATTTTTCTCAATATAAATTTTAAATAATGCCAAACATATTAACTGTATATTTTAAAATAATACATCATTACTAGTATTTTTAAATGAACATAAATATATAAAGTCTTTTTGTTTGTTTGTTTGTTTGTTTGTTTTGTATTTAGTTGAGCTTAAAATCTTGGCTCTTCCTGTGGTACAAGCCCAAAATAAGAACAATTTTTAGACATTGGAGTTCATTGTAATAAGGCTCTGCTTCAATGACCTCCACATCACCAAAGGATATTACCTCCACTGTAGCTAAGCTGAGAGTTAACAGTTCTGCTGTGCCAAGGAAGGAATTGTAGATACAATTTTTGGATACAGATTTCCTGTTGTGGTCAAAGCTATTTGACTTGAAGTGAGTGTCTTTATTCTCAGCCCACAAAGAGCAGATTACATTCATTTAAGAAATAGTGTGTGTGAAGATGGTCTAGCCATAAAATCATTCATCAACTGTTTCAATGAACAATGATTCTGCTTGGAGGGCGGCACAGAAATTAGGTGAGGGTAAGAATCTGGTTCATTGGCTGTGATAATTTGGAAAAGCAATAAATCTCAGAGAAAGAGTAACTTATAAAGTCCTTTTCTTCAAACTTGATACAAGATTTACAAATGTCTAGCAAAGCACTCAGTCTCACTCTTTGTTGTTCTCTTATAAGCCACCTCCCAAGTTAATTATCTATGTTTCTTTTGGCTGTATAGATATTTTTGAAATATGAAAGCTGCTCTGAAAACCATAGTATAGTATAAAAACATGAAATAAACAATACTACTAATAGAGAGGCTGAGACAGGAGAAGCAAGATTTCAAGACCATTATGTGGTACACAGCAAGACACTGTAACATACAAACAAGCAGAAAGTATATATGGATTGTACAATATTGGACCTATTTCTCCAATTACCAAATTAGAGAGACCATTGGATGACAGTCAACAAATTTCTAATTCCTCAAACTTTTGGATTTCAATCGATTAGGATATGTTGGTAATATTAATTTTCATATTAAGATATTAAGAAAAAGTAATTGTCACTTCCTGTTGTTCTCCCACCATAGCAAGTCCTAGACACACCATCCACCGGAAAAACAAGATTCTGATCTAAAATCACTTCTCACAATGATGACACAGGACTTTAAGAAAGACATAAATAACTCCCTTAAAGAAATACAGAAGAACACAGGTAAGCAGCTAGAAGTCCTTAAAGAGGAAACACAAAAGTACTCTAAAGAACTACATGAAAACACAATCAAACAGGTGAAGGAAATGAACAATACCATCTAGAATCTAAAAATGGAAATAGAAACAATAAAGAAATCAGAAAGAAAGATAACCCTGGAGCTAGAAAACCAAGGAAAGAAATCAGGAGTCATAGATGCAAGTATCACCAACAGAATACAAGAGATAGAAGAGAAAATCTCAGGGGCAGAAGACACAATAGAAAACATTGACACAACAGTCAATGAAAATGCAAAAAGCAAAAAGCTCCTAACCCAAAACATCCGGAAAATCCAGGACACAATGAGAAGACCAAACCTAAGGATAATAGATATAGAAGAGAGTAAAGATTCCCAATGTAATGGGCCAGTAAATATCTTTAACAAAATTATAGAAAAAAACTTCCCTAACCTAAAGAAAGAGATGCCCATGAACATACAAGAATCCTACAGAACTCCAAATAGACTGGACCAGAAAAGAAATTCCTCCTGTCACATAATAATCAAAACAACAAATTCACTAAACAAAGAAAGTTTTTTTCTTTTTTTTCTTATTAGATATTTTCTTCATTTACATATCATATTTCCCAGTTTCCCCACCAAAAAAACCACAAAAATCCAAAAAACATCAACAAAAAAACCTCCTGTTCCCTCCCTCTCCCCCTGCTCGTTACCCCACCTTCTCCTGCTTACTGGCCCTGGTATTCCCCTATACTAGGGCACAGAACCTTCACAGGGCCAAGGACCTCTCCTCCCATTGATGACCAACTTGGCCATCCTCTACTATACACATGCTGCCGGAGCAATCAGTCCCACCATGTGTACCCCCTGGTTGGTGGTTTAGTCCTTGGGAGCTCTTAGTTAGTTCATATTGATCTTCGTCCTAAGGGACTGCAAACACTTCAGCTCCTTAGTTCTTTCTCTAGCTCCTTCATTTGGGGACCCTGTACTCTGTTCAATGGATGGCTGAAGAAAGAATTTTAAAAGCAGTAAGGGAAAAATGTCAAGTAACATACAAAGGCAGGCCTATCAGAATTACACCAGACTTCTCACTCGAGACTATGAAAGCTAGAAGAGCTGGGCAGATGTCATACAGACCCTACAAGAACACAAATGCCAGCCCAGGCTACTATACCTAGCAAAACTTTCAACTACTATAGATGGAGAAAACAAGATATTCCATGACAAAACGAAATTTATACAGTATCTTTCCATAAATCCAGCCCTACAAAGGATAATAAATGGAAAACACCAACATAAGGAGCAAAACTACACCCAAGAAGAAGCAAAAAAGCAACTTTCAACAAACCCACACAAACCTAATTACACCTCTTACAACAATACCTCACCTTTTAAAGGGTTCATCATTTACCATTTTTTTCTGAGGCCAGAGAACTAGCCTTCAACTCATGGGCCCTTGTGAGCCATTTCTAATCGTACTATAGTCGTAGTAAAGAGTTTTGGGTTGGGAGAGAGGACATATGCCTTTTTGCTTGTGCCCAAAGCAATCCTGAACTACATCAGCAAATTGAGTTTGCTAAATGCAGACAGCTGTGACAGCTCAGTTTCCTCCTTTCATCTAATCTCCCTTCCAACATCACAGAAATCAATAGAGTCTTTTGGAGCACAATAATGTCCCCTGGCTTGTTCTGGGAAAAGAATAAGATAAAAATTCCCAGAAACTAATCGTTTTTAGCTTGAATTTAACACAAGTGAAGTGTGTTAGACTTGGTCCTTTATTGATGTAGTGATCATAAGCTTCTATTAGGTGACTATTCCACATCAAGTCTATTCTTTATAGTAGTCCAACACACAATCCTAAATCCTTTTGTTTATCCACATTAAGATAAAAATATTAAGGGTGACAGAAGACTAATACCATTCCAAATCCTTTGTAAATGACCTGCATAGAGGAAACAGTTGGACAGAACAGAAATCAGGCCCTGGTTCACTTGAGTCAAGTTTCCATTTAAGAAAATACATTTGAGAAAGTTACAGAGCTTCTGTGCTCTATAGCTCATGACTGTGAAAAAGATTCCAAAGAAGAATCAACTCCAAGATTCTCCACATTGACATATGCTCGAGTCTATAGGAGAGTTTCATTCCTGAACACCAAGCCTTCAACACACAGCCTTTTCAAGAACACTTCAACCTCAAATTGCTAACAGCAACTCTGCAGTGTTGCCTGCTTTCCTGACATGTAAGTTTGAAGCATTTGAACAACAAAGTCAGACCACAAAGCGTTGATTGCCTGATTCCAATCACTGACCCATGTACCTCTTCAGCTTACGTGACATGTTACCAGAGCCTACAAATGAACAGCTTGAAATGTCCCTTTTAGTGAGATCATCAGTCCTGCTGCTGGTCTTAGAACTACTACAATACCTTGAGGCATAAAAAGGAAATCCAAAAATCACTTATTTGAAATATTTGGAATCAAATGTATTGGGATTTTTAGGATTTAGGAATATTTACACACACATGATATAAACACATAACACACAGACATGCATATGCACACACACACACATACACAGAGAGACAGACAGACAGACAGACATACAGACAGACAGACAGACAGACAGACAGACAGAGTTTGTAGGGACTGGAAACAAAATCAACATGGAAACATGGAAATCATTTGGGATGCATATTTGGCTCATACTCATAGTCTGAATATAATTCTATACCATATTTTACATGGAATGAAATTTCCATTCGTGACATCATGTTGGTACTCATTTTGGAGCAGTTGGATTAGCAATAATTAACCTGTAAAGTGTTAACTAAAAGTCTTCAATAAGGAAGTTCAGTTTTTAACATTTTATCCTATAGTTTGAAGGAAGCAAACCCTTAATGGATGATGTCAGTAATACCCTTGGAAACTGGTCCCCATTCCTGTGTAAGTAGGCCTTTCTCCTGCCTAGGCTTACTTAGCTCTGAGAAATTCTCTTTACTTTACAATAAATATAGAATCTCAGTAATTGATTTATCCATTGGTTTGTTTCAAGTACTTGTTTGTCAATCCACTAAATAGTCTTAGTAGTAGTAAAGTGACTTGAATAAAACTAGAGTTAGTTATCGTGGCTAATTAAGTAGGACCCAGCTTTCCTTGTTTTGACTTCCTGTTTCTATATCTATGATGTCAGGCACTGGCCATGCCAAGAAAGGCCCAGGTACCAGGCTGACCGAATAATGGCAGGAAAGAGGATCTTCCCTGATGCAGATGGTTAGGTCTTAAAATCTGGTAGCCAGTCCAGAATGTCATTTCTCCTTGTCCTTTAGGGTTTTCACTGCTGCAATAAAACAGCATAACCAAAATGCAAGTTAGGGAAGAAGGGGTTTATTTGGCTTATACTTCTATATCACTGCTTGCCATCAAAGGAACTCAGAACAGGAACTCAAACATAGCAAGGACCTGGAAGTGGGAGCTGAGGCAAAGGCCTTGGATGGGTGCTGCATGCTCAACATGGCTTGATCAGCCTGCTCTCCTACAGAAACCAGTACTACCAGTCCAGGACCCACAGTGGGCTGGTGTAGAGAGCCACACCCAAGCCGGCAGCCTCCATTACAAGATGGCGCCGGCAGCCGGTTTCTTCTCCCCTTAACACGTAGTCTGCGCATGTGCCTAGGGCCAGAGTGCGCTAAGTCTCAGCCCATCTGCGCATGTGCTAGGGCCAAAAAACGCCAAGTCACAGCCTATCCCGAGGTGTCTCATGAGGTAATGAGCAAACAGCCAATCAGAGATGAGCATGCCGCTCCAGGGCATATATAAGCAGTGCTTTTGG
>JADRCD010174677.1:1280-33310 GCA_019843815.1 Montemys delectorum | reverse complement strand
AAAAAAAAAAAAAAAAAAAAAAAAAAAAAAAGAAATCTCTCAGGAGTGATAGAAGTAAGAGTAATAAATAAGAAGACCTGGGAAAAAATTGGAAGAGTGCCTAAAAATACTAGAATGGACAGATTCACTCTACAGCTTTGGGCTCTTATTATAGAAATTATAGAGGAGAAAGAAAAGAGGAAGGAAGAAACAGAAAGTGAATGGAGTCTGCTAAGCTCAGAGAGCGTGAACACAGACAGTTCAAAGGGCTCAGATACGGGAACTGAGGAGGACCAAAATACTTCCTCAGAAAGCAGATTTGCTAGGTCTCGTGGAGAGAGACCACATTCATATGCAACATCTGCTTCTTTCCTGATAAGAGAGAAGGCTCAGAGAGATTCACAATTAAGTAAATTGGAATTTGAAATTAAGCTACAGAAATTGAATAATGAGTTGAGTGAGCTAAAGGCACTATCAGGCAGAAGGAAGGACAGCTATCTGGAGAAAGACCATTCACCTTTAGAGAGAGCAATCAATCAGGCCCACGAAGACAGGCAGGACACTTCGGGAAGATCTGTCTCTAGACTTTTCAGGGCAAGCCCAGGAAGTGCAAGAGTGGACCTATATTCCACCTGCCACACAGTACTAATGCCAGAAATGGGAGTTCAAATTTTGCCCACTGGAGTTTTTGGGCCTTTGTCCTGAGAAACTTGAGGATTTATCATAGGAAAAAGTAGCATGATTGTGAAGGGACTGCAAATAGCTCCAGAAAAGGTGCAAACTCAGGATCCATAATAATTATTTAAATTTTATACTCACGGATCAAGCTGTTATTCCCCAAAAGATAGTTATTCGTAGAGACAAGTTAAAAACCTTAAATGATTTTCAAAAATTATTAGGCGACATCAATTGGCTTCATCCCTACCTAAAACTTACTACAGGAGAATTAAAACCTTTATTTGATATTCTCAGAGGTAATTCTGATCCAAATTCTCCTAGATTTTTAACTAAAGAAGGAATGTCAGCTTTACAGCAGGTAGAAAGAGCTATTGAAAATCAGTTTGTTACTTATATAGATTCTTCTTTACCTTTGCATTTATTAATTTTCAACACAACTCATGCTCCTACAGCGTTGTTATGGCAAAAAGCACCTCTCATGTGGATACATTCAAGGATATCTCCTAAACGTAATATCTTGCCATATTATGAAGCTGTAGCCCAAATGATTATCCTTGGTAGAAAGCAAGCACTGACTTATTTTGGCAAAGAGCCAGATGTTATCATTCAGCCTTCTACTTTAGATCAAGATTCCTGGTTAAAACAGCATAGCACAGACTGGTTGCTTGCTCAGATAGGATTTCAAGGAATTATAAATAATCATTATCCTCAAGATAAAGTAATAAAGTTTTTAAATGTGCATGAAGTGATATTTCCTAACATGACTTCCTTACAGACTTTGAGTAATGCCCTTGTGATATTTACTGATGGTTCCTCTAAAGGACGAGCTGGATATCTTATGAATAATCAACAGGTAGGTATAGAGACTCCTGGTCTCTCAGCTCAATTAGCTGAATTAATAGCAGTATTAAAGGTGTTTCAAGCTGTGACTGATGCCTTTAATCTTTAACACTGACAGTTTGTAAATGGCCCAGTCAGTTCCTTTGTTAGAGACATGTAGTACGTTTACTTTTAATATCACAGCAGGGACCCTATTTTCACAATAACAAAGTATCATTCTTGCATGAAAAAATCAGTTTTATCTTGGTCATATATGGGCTCATTCAGGCCTACCTGTGCCATTAGCCAGAGGCAATAATCTTATTGACAGAGCTCTGGTAGGAGAGGTTTTAGTTTCAGATTCTATTGCATTAGCTAAATGGGATCACGATAAATTACATCCATCTAGCCAGACTCTGAGGCTTAAACATAAAATTTCCAAAGAGCAAGCAAGACTGATTGTTAAACAATGTCCTAAGTGCATTAATTTATCTCCAGTCCCGAGTTTAGGAGTAAATCCTAGAGGCCTTATGCCCAAACGTATTGGACAAATGGATATAACTCATTATGCAGAATTTGGAAAGCTTAAATATATACATGTCTGTATTGACGCTTGTTCAGGATTTATATTTGCTTCCCTGTGTACAGGAGAAGCCTCTAGAAATGTAATTGATCATTGTTTACAAGCCTTTAATGTTATGGGCTTACCCAAAGTAATTAAGACTGACAATGGACCAGGTTATACTGGCAAAAACTTTATGTCTTTTTGCAAGAATTTTGGCATTAACCATAAAACTGGAATCCCCTATAACCGTATAGGGCAGGGAATTGTTGAATGTGCACATCACACGCTTAAAAACAGGCTTTTGAAAACTTGGTGGGGGGGTGGGGGAGGGAGGAACCTGTTTCCTCCTAAATCTCCAAAGGTGCACCTTGCCTTTGTGCTTTTTGTTTTGAACTTTTTGCAGACTGACATCAAAGGTCATTGCGTGAAGGACCAACACTGGCATCCTAACACTTCAAGTTCGTATGCCATGGTAAGATAGAAGGACCCACTTACCAATGCCTGGCATGGTCCATACCCTGTCTTGGTCTGGGGAGAGAGGGTCTGTGTGTATTTTTTCCCAGAAAGAAGATGAAGCACACTGACTCCCTGAAAGGATTATATGTCAAGTGGACTCAGATCCATAGCCTTCTTAGCAAATGTGCTTAAACGCACTGCTGAAAAGTCTTTTTTCTTTCATTTTCTTTTGTTTTTAAGCTGATAGCCTTTTCTGTCAACTCTAAATTTGCTTCTGCCCGCCTTGATTCTGAAAACTGCTTTCTCCTGTAATTAAATGAATGATTCAAATTTGCTGGCTCACTCCCGGAGCAAGAAGGTTTTGGCTACCTTCGAAGTGTTAACATTCTAAAGGCTGGTGCAATGAAGTAGCTAGCCTGACTTACTAATTTGGTTTCGAATTGAGAACCTTTCTCTAGGTAAATGTCTCCAGACCAGAAGCCAGTAATTTGCAACTCAATCAGAAGCATACACTTAGCTCCACCACAATGGCGAGCAACCTTGCAAGAACTTCAAAGGAGGCTGCTTTCAGAGAAACTGTGGTGGCTCATGAACTTTGCAGGTGAATAAAGGCATGTCTTGGCATTAGATGCATGGAAGGAGGGTGTATTTTGGAAACCTGTGTCCCACGATCTAGGTCTCTGGTGGGTAATCAACCTAAGACAGGCATGTGCCAAGTGGCTGTGTTTTTGAAAAAAAAACAAGTAATAAGCTCCGTTTGTAGGATTCAAACTAAATGCACGTGGCCTTGATGATGGCTAAAGATATCTGCCAGTAGACATTTTCCACAAGGTGATATTCATCAAAGCACCATAAAAATTCCCATGCAGGATTGTGTTGTTTGATTATGCCTTAGTTCTGCTTTTGTCTAATAGACAGGGAGGAAATCTTGCCTCTCCTTCCCCAGCCTCAGCTCTGCCATGGATCCTGGCAGCCTGAGCTTAGAGGCAGCCACCTGTGGAGCAAGAACAATAGCCTGGTACAGACTGACAGTTCTCCTTTGAAAGAGGAGTTGCCTGGAAGTCATACCTAGCTGCAAAAACACCTACCTGCCTGGGAACTTTGGGTTTCAAGAGACTTTGGTGTCTGATGTCTGCTGAAGTGTTTATGTTATGCATATATCTTATACCTGGAGATTCAGTTTCAGTTTTTACTTATGCCTGTAAATGCTCCTAAGTAATATTCCTAAGTAAATTGAAGCCTTGATAAGATACATAGCCTCTGTTTCCTTTGTTTCTTGATCCTTCTTATTTTTCAGATCTTTTTCAAACCTCCACCTGAGAGAACCCAGGTCAGTGGGTTGTGGGACGGCCCCACTCACATGTATACTCCTTGGTTGGTGGTTTAGTCCATGGGAGCTCTGAGGGTACTAGTTAGTTCATATTATTTTTCATCCTAAGGGGCTGCAAACCCTTCAGCTCCTATGGTCCTTTCCTTAACTCCTTCATTGAGGACCCTGTGCTCAGTACAATGGATGTCTGTGAGCCTAGACTTCTCTATTAGTCGAGTACTGTCAGAGCCTCTCAGGAGACAGCAATATCAGGCAAGAGTGCCCTTACTTGAGTCTCTGCTCCATAGTTAGTCTCTGTAACTTCTTCCATGAGTATTATATTCCCCCTCTTAAGAAGGAATGAAGTGTCCACATTTTGGTCTTCTTTCTTCTTGAGTTTCTTGTGGTTGTGGATTATATTTTGAGTATTCCAAACTTCTGGGCTAATTACTTATCAGAGAATGCATACCATATGTGTTCTTTTGTGATTGGGTTACCTCACTCAGGATGATATTCTCCAGAACAATCCATTTCCCTAAGAATTTCATAAGTTCGTTGTTTTTAATAGCTGAGTAGTACTCCACTGTGTAGATGTACCACAATTTCTGTATCCACTCCTCTGTTGAGGAACATCTGGATTGTTTCCATTTTCTGGCTACTATGAACATGGTAGAGCATGTGTCCTTATTACATGTTGGAGCACCTTCTGGGAATATGCCCAGAAATGGTATACCTGGGTCCTCTGGTAGAATTATGTCCAATTTCCGGAGGAACCGCCAAACTGATTTCCAGAGTGGTTGTACCAGCTTGCAATCCCACTAGCAATGAAGTAGTGTTTCTCTTTCTCCACAACCTCTCCAGCATCTGCTGTCACTTGAGTTTTTTATCCTAGCCATTCTGAATGGTGTGAGGTGGAATCTCAGGATTGTTTTGATTTGCATTTCCCTGATGACTAAGGATGTTGAACATTTCTTTAGGTGCTTCTCAGCCATTCAATATTCATCAGTTGAGAATTCTTTGTTTAGCTCTGTTCCCCATTTTTAATAGGGTTATTTGGTTCCCTGGATTCTAACTTCCTGAGTTCTTTGTATACATTGGATATCTCTATCAGATATAGGATTGGTAAAGATCTTTTACCAATTTGTTGGTTGCAATTTTGTCCTATTGACAGTGTCGTTTGCTTTATGGAAGCTTTGCAACTTTATGAGGTCCCATTTGTCAATTTTTGATCTTAGAGCATATACTATTGTTCTGTTCAGGAAATTTTTCCCTGTGCCTATGTGCTCAAGGGTCTTCCCCACTTTCTTTTCTATTAGTTTCAGTGTATCTGGTTTGATGTGGAGGTCCCTGATCCACGTGGACTTGAACTTTGTACAAGGAGATAGAAATGGATCGATTTGCATTCTTCTACACACTAACTGAAGTTGAGCCAGCACCAATTATTGAAAATTCTGTCTTTTTTCCACTTTATAGTTTTAGCGCTTTGTCGAAGATCAAGTGACCATAGGTGTGTGGGTTCATTTCTGAGTCTTCAATTCTGTTCCATTGATCTACCTGCCTGTCACTGTACCAATACCATGCAGTTTTTATCACAATTTCTCTGTAGTACAGCTTAAGGTCCGGAACGGTGATTCCTTCAAAGGTTCCTTTATTGTTGAGAATAGTTTTGGCTATCCTGGGTTTTTTGTTATTTCAGATGAATTTGCAAATTGCTCTTTCTAAGTCTGTGAAGAATTGAATTAGAATTTTGATGTAGATTGCATTGAATCTGTAGATTACCTTTGGCAAGATGCCCATTTTTATTATATTAATCCTGCCAATACATAAGCATCGGACGTCTTTCCATCTTCTGAGATCTTCTTTAATATCCTTCTTCAGAGACTTGAAGTTCTTGTCAAACACATCTTTTACTTGTTTAGTTAGAGTTACACCAAGGTATTTTATATTATTTGTCGCAATTTTGAAGGATGTTGTTTCCCTAATTTCTTTCTCCATCAGTTTATCTTTTGTGTATAGGAAGACCTCTGATTTGTTTGAGTAAATTTTATATCCAACTACTTTGCTGAAGTTGTTTATCAGATTAAAGAGCTCTCTGGTGGAATTGTTAGAGTCACTTAAGTATACTATCCTATTATCAGCAAACAGTGATAACTTGATTTCTTCCTTTCCAATTCATATCCCTTTGATCTCCTTTTGTTGTCTAATTGCTCTGGTAAGGAATTCAAGGCCAATATTGAATAGGTAGGGAGAGAGTGGGTAGCCTTGTCTAGTCCCTGATTTTAGTGGGATTGCTTCAAGTTTCTCTCTATTTAGTTTGATGTTGGCTACTGGTTTGCTGTATATTGCTTTCACTATGTTTAAGGATGAGACTTGAATTCCTGATCTTCCCAAGACTCTTATCATGAAGGGATGTTTGATTTTTTCAAATGCTTTCTCAGCATCTAATGAGATGATCATATGTTTTTTTTTCTTTGAGTTTGTTTATGTAGTGAATTACGTTGATGTATTTCCGTATATTGAACCAATCCTGCATCCCTGGGATGAAGCCTACTTGATCATGGTAGATGATTGTTTGATGTTGTACTGGCTAGTTTTGTGTGTCAACTTGACACAGGCTGGAGTTATCACAGAGAAGTGAGCTTCAGCTGGGGAAATGCCTCCATGAGATCCAGCTGTGGGGCATTTTCTCAATTAGTGATCAAAGGGGTAGTGCCATCTCTGGGCTGGAAGTCTTGGGTTCTATAAGAGAGCAGGCTGAGCAAGCCAGGAGAAGCAAGCCAGTAAGGCTCATCCCTCCATGGCCTCTGCATCAGCTCCTGCTTCCTGACCTGCTTGAGTTCCAGTCCTGACTTCCTCTGGTGATCAACAGCCATGTGGAAGTGTAAGCTGAATAAACCCTTTCCTCCCCAACTTGCTTCATGGTCATGATGTTTGTGCAGGAATAGAAACCCTGACTAAGACAGATGTGTTCTTGGATTCATTTGCAAGAATTTTATTGACTATTTTTGCATCGATATTCATAAGGGAAACTGGTCTGAAGTTTTCTTTCTTTGTTCGGTCTTTCTGTGGTTTAGGTATAAGAGTTATTGTGGCTTCATAGAACAAATTGGATAGAGTACCTTCTGTTTCTATTTTGTAGAATAGTTTGAGGAGTATTGGGTATGTTGTGGCTTCATTAAACTCAAGAAAGTCTTTAATTTCTTTCTTTATTTCTTCCTTGACCAAGTTATCATTGAGTAGAGTGTTGTTAAGCTACCAAGTGTATGTGGGCATTCTATTGTTAATATTGTTATTGAGGAGCAGCCTTAGACCATGGTGATCTGATAGGATACAAGGAATTATTTCAATCTTCTTGTATTTTTGAGGCCTGATTTGTGACCAATTATATGGTCAATTTTGGAGAAGGTACCATGAGGTGTTGAGAAGAAGGTATATCCTTTTGTTTTAGGATAAAAAGTGCTATAGATATCTGTTAAATCCATCTGTTCCATAACTCCGGTTAGTCTCACTGTGTCTCTGTTTAGTTCCTGTTTTCATGATCTGTCCATTGCAGAGAGTAGGGTATTGAAATCTCCCACTATTATTGTGTGTGGTGTAATGTGTGCTTTGAGCTTTAGTAAAGTTTCTTTTATTAATGTAGGCACCCTTTGATTTGGAGCATAGAGGTTCAGAATTGAGAGTTCATCTTGGTAGATCATACCTTTGATGAATGTAAAGTGTCCCTCCTCATCTTTTTTCATCACTTTAGGGTGATAGTCAATTTTATTTGATATTAGAATGGCTACTCCAGCTTTTTTCTTGTGGCCATTGGCTTGGAGGATTGTTTTCCAGCTTTTTATTCTGAGGTAGTATCTGTCTTTGTCACTGAGGTGGGTTTCCAGTATGCAACAAAATGTTCAGTCCTTTTTACGTACCCAGTCTGATAGTCTATGTCTTTTTATTGGTGAATTGAGTCCATTGATATTAATAGATATTAAGGAAAATTGTTGCTTCCTCTTATTTTTGTTGTTACATTTGGAATTCCGTTCATGTGGCTATCTTCTTTTAATTTTGTTGGAAGATTATATTTTTGCTTTTTCAGAGATATAGTTCCCTTCCTTGTGTTTTTAGTTTTCCATTTATTATCATTTGATGGGCTGGATTTGTGTAAATATATTATATGAATTTTGTTTTGTCATGGAATACTTTGGTTTCTCCATCTATGGTAATTGAGAGTTTTGTTGAGTATAGTAGTCTGGGCTAGTACTTGTGTTCTTGTAGGGTCTATATGACATCTTCCCAGGATCTTCTAGCTTTCATAGTCAAGAAGTCTGGTAGGCCTACCTTTATATATTACTTGACCTTTTTCCCTTACTGTTTTTATTATTCTTTCTTTGCTTTGTGCTTTTGGTATTTTGACTAATATGTGGCAGGAGGAATTTCTTTTCTGGTCCAGTCTATTTGGAGTTCTATAGTCTTCTTTTATGTTCATGAGCATCTCTTTCTTTAGGTTAGGTAAGTTTTCTTCCATAATTTTGTTGAAGATATTTACTGGCCCTTTAATTTGGAGGTCTTCACTCTCTTCTATTCCTGTTATCTTAGGTTTGGTCTTCTCATTGTGTCCTGGATTTCCTGGATGTTTTGGGTCAGGAACTTTTTGCATTTTGTGTTTTCTTTGACTGTTGTGTTAATGTTTTCTCTGGTAACATCTGTGCCTGAGATTCTCTCTTCTATCTCTTGTATTTTGTTGCTGATGCTTGCATCTATGTTTCCTGACTTCTTTCCTAAAATTTCTAACTCCAGAGTTGTCTCTCTTTGTGATTTCTTAATGGTTTCTACTTCCATTTTTAGGTCCTGGATGGTTTTGCTCAATTCCTTCACCTGTTTGTTTGTGCTTTCCTGTAATTCCTTAAGGGATTTTTGTGTTTCCTCTTTAAGGGCTTCTACTTGCTTTCTCGTGATCTCCTGCAATTCTTTAAGGGATTTTTGTGTTTCCTCTTTAAAAGCCTGTACCTCTTTACCTGTGTTCTCCTGTATTTCTTTAAGGGAGCTATTCATGTTCTTCTTAAATTCCTCTAGCACCATCTTGAGATATGATTTTTAAATCCAAATCTTGCTTTTCTGGTGTTTTGGGATATCCAGGACTTGATGTGGTGGGAGTACTAGGTTCTGATGAAGCCAAGCAGTCTTGGTTTCTGTTGGTAAGATTCTTGCGTTTGCCTTTCACCATCTGTTGATCTCTGGAGTTAGATGTTCTTGCTGTCTCTGACTAGAGCTTGTTCCTCCTGTAGGTCTGTAAGCCTGTGTCAGCACTTCTAGGAGATCAACTCTCTTCTGGTAAGACCCATGTGCAGATGATGTGGATCAGTTTTCCGTCCTGAGTCCTGGGGTCATAGCACACCCTGTAGACAGGATCTCCACTTGAGGTAAAAGTGCAGAGAGTGCTGTGTATCTGTTGTCCCTCCTAGGTGTGGATTCAGGTTGAGAAGATACTGTCCCGGCTGCTCTGCCACTTGTGAGGCCTGTGCCTCCTGGCTTTCCAGCCTTAGAAAGTCACCGGAGAGAGGATGGTAGATCTCACCTGAGTCCCTGGGTTGGAGCACTCTATGAAGGCAGGCTCTCTGCTTTCAGGGAAGGGGCAGAGAGGGCTGCAGAACCACTGCCATCACTCCTAGGTATAGCAAATCATTCCATTTTTATCTTCTTATACAAAGCTAAAGGCTAAGTGTATCAAGGACCTCCACGTAAAACCAGATACACTGAAACTAACAGAAGAGAAAGTAGGGAAGAGCCTTGAACACATGGGCACAGGGGAAGTTTTCCTGAACAGAACACCAATGGCTTATGCTCTATGATCAAAAATTGACAAATGGGATCACCTAAAATAGCAAAGTTTCTGTATGCAAAGGACACTATCAATAGGACAAAAAGCAACCAACAGATTGGGAAAGGATCTTTACCATTTCACTGTTTTGAATGCTACTGTATGATTATTGTTTAGAGAAAAGTTTATTACTATTTTAAGTAAAATTTCATTAAAATACCCTAGTCATTAGAAATCTGAAGAATAGACTTGACTATGTCAGCTGTAGTGGTATTTATACATAATGGAAGCCCTTGTGTGGTAGAGGCCGGATATTCAGCAGTTAAAGGTAATCCTCAGTTATATAATCACTTTATTGCCAAAACAACATTAAAACAAAACAAAACAAAAAAACAACAAAACAAATAAAAATGTAGAAAGGGTATCCTGAAAAATTACTTCTCAAAACTGAGAATATATTTCATAATAACAACCCTGAAGAGACTAATGAAATACTAAGAGCATTGTGAATTCTCACATTCATCACAAGCTCATTTGTAAACACCAGTTTTTCAAACCTGCAAAACTGGATAATTACTTTTCTTACGTTTTAACATTTGTAAACTTTATTGTTTTTATTATGATGTTCTTTCATTTGTTAATGTGGCAACTTGATTTTTTTAAAATGCTAAGCCACCTACAATGTCTTAGATTAAGAGGTATGACATTGGTCTTCAATATATCATCTAAATTGAATTTCTAGTATGATCTAAATAATTTTTGCATCTATGTTCATGAAGGTTATTTATTATATTATTGCTTGATGAAATTTTTATATTGTGTCAATATTTTGCTATTTGTTTTTATTTGTGACCCTGTATTGTTCCTTTTTTGTTCATCTTCTTTGACTCAGCAAGTATACAATTACCATTGCATTTTGTTCTTCATATTACCACTATTGCTATTCTCTACCATGGAGAATCTTAAAACAGTTTTTGTAGGAGTTGAGAATGTTCAAACTTTAATGGGGTATCTTATTATCTTCCCTACTCAGAAACATAGGAATCATTGTGGAAGAGAGGGTAGAAAGAGTGTAATAGTTAAGGGCAGTGGGTGTCAAGGAAAATATCCACTAAACACAGCAGAGCAAGCTCATGTATGAACTCACCTGGAGTGTGATGAAATGCATAATGCCCGAGAAAGTTCATGCAAGACCAAATAGAAGCATGTAAAAGGAAGGTGAATATGAAGGGTACTCCACACCCAACTGAAGAGCTATTGGTAAGTTCTAGCTGCTAGAAGGAGGAAATTCTCTTTAAGAGAACAACCTATCATAAGTCAAGCACACAGGAAAGGAAGGCCTCATATCCATGATTATGTAGCCAGCACAAATGGGTCTTCATGGACACACACACACACACACACACAGAGAGAGAGAGAGAGAGAGAGAGAGAGAGAGAGAGGGAGAGAGAGGGAGAGAGAGGGAGAGATATGAACACACAGGAACACATACGGTCATACACACACTCAAATATATACAGATACATATACATACACGGGCATACAAATACACACAGACACATACTCTCACAAACAGACACACACAGAACAGAAGAGGACACAAAATTGGATGGATTAAAAAAAGGAGCTTAAGTATAGGAGAACTTGGGGAAGAGATGATTATTATCTAAATACATTGTCTGCAATTCTCAGTGAATTAAACAAAACTTTAACAATAAAATAGTTTATGTAGGATTTGAAAAATGTATCAATTTCTCCTTTCCCCAGAATACTCTTCTGTCTCTCTCAGAGTAGACATCTTGGTGGTGAGCTCTTCCAGTATTTTGCATAAGAATGTTCTTATTACATTTGCTTACTTAGTGTGACATGAGGTCATACTAAGGAGGAGGAGCTCTTATGTCAGAGAGAGGTCAACTCCTAAGAGGTATTTGGTTCTCTCCTTCCACCATATGATTACCATGGTCAAGCTCTAGTTTTAGCTCTGGCATTGTTCTCTCCCAGAACCATCTTGCGCCCACAATTTTTCCCACTTATATGCTTGAAATAGTTTTATTTTCTAGATTGGCAAGGCATTTTCAGCTTGTTACGGATGAATTTCTTTCTGAAGAGATGGAATTTGTACATAATTGTATTGATGTCCTGGTAAAGGTAATATATCTTTGTTTTCAGATGCTTTAAAGATTTACTGGGATGCAAGAGTGCAGTCATTTTTTCCCTAGGGCAACTAGAATGGACTCTGTTAGTGTTCCCCCTGGTTTCAGAACCCTGTAAGTGTGTGGAGTGTGCCTTCAGACTGTAGCTGCTTTTGCTCTCCTTCCAGCCTTTGGGATTCCATTTAGATATTTGCACTGTGTCTATAACATTCTTTCCATTTTGCCTCTAATTTTTCTTTTCACCCTCCCTTTTTGCTTGAATTTGTGTAGTCTTTTCTAATTTCATTTATTATCTCTGTCTCCAGGAGACTAATCTCTTATTTTGTATATTGCTTTCTATATGTATCTTCCTAAATTTTTAAGTTCTATCTTTGCCATTTCATTCTTTTCTCAGATTCAAACATTTGGTACAAGTTCCATCTTTTAGTATATTTTCAATTTTCATTTTTCTCAAAACCCTTCATTGCAGTTACTTTAAAACATTTGTGACCACTCTCCAACAACTGAGAAGCCCTCTCCAATGGCTAAGGCACACTGAAGTCTTGTATTCCTCCACTGGAATTAGTTATGTTTCCACCTCTAGGCAATAACGATGCTTTGCTGTTTACTTGTGGCTGTTGTGTTTGAAAATAGTACATGGTCCAATGTTAATTTTCCTTTAAACAAACATCACCCCTCTTTTATGAGGGAGTTAGAATGAGGTCACCAATCTAATTGGAATCTTAGTTGTGCCCCTACTTCTGTTCCCATCATAATAATCAACATCCCTAGAGCAAATGACAAATATATGAAGTGGGAGGCTGGTTCTCATGGACATTCATCCACGGATTTCTATCTAATGCAATTTCTTTCCTATTGATCACATCAGAACAGAGATTTCCTTCCTGGCTCAGCATTTTACTCACATGAATCTTGGTTTTTGAGAAGAATTTCAGTATCATAAGCTGATAATTGATTTATTATAAGATTAGCTATGCCATTCTTAGGCACATACTGAACAGGCCCTACATCGTACTACAGAGGTACATGTTTATCCATGTGTGTTTCTGCTTTCACATAATAGAAACACTCTCCAATGAACACAAATTGATGAACCGATGATAAAAACAGGGTACATTTACAAGACAGAATATGATTCAGTTATTAAGAAAAGTAAAAATCATGAAATCTGCAGATATGTGAACAGGACTGAAAACACATTCTGAGCGAGGTAACCCAAACTGCAAGAGACAGATAGTGCATGTTTTCTCTTCTGTTTGGACGTTAGCTTTAAATGTGTGTTTCCATAAGAATAATCATAGAGGTAGTATGGGGACAATGAGGTAAAAAGGAGTTTCCAAAGAAGGGAAAATAAAGTATAATGTTTTAGAGAGATAAGATTAGATAGGGGTGGGATGAAAACGCAGGGTTAAGGAGGAAGAGAGGGAAAACCAACACTAAAAACTGTATGAAAAGCTAAATGTGTCCCTAAGTCTATGTGTGTGCATGCATATATACTTTCCTGTTTTGTATGTGTGTGAATGTGTCTCTATATCTCATATATCTCTGTGTGTCTGTGTGTATATACGTGAGTATCTGTGTGTCTGAGCATTTATGTATGTGTATGAGTATATGTATGTGTATATCTTGTGTGTATATGTATATGCATGTGTGTCCGTGTCTGTGTGTATATCTGTATGTCCATGTGTCTTCTATATATCTACGTGCATGTGTGTGTGTCTTTGTATCTCCGTGTGTCTGAGTGTTTACGTATGTTTATGAGTATGTATATATGTGTGCCTCTGTATGTGTGTATAGGTGTGTGTGTGTGTGTGTGTCCATGTGAGCACATCTGTGTGTCTGTATTCCTATGTGTATGTGTGTGTGTGTTTATGTACCTGCGTGTGCATTTATTTGTATTTGTGTGTGTGTCTCTGTATCTCCGTATGTGCATATGTGTATATGTGAGTGTCTGAATGTTTGTGTGTGTGCGTATATGTGTGTGTGTGTGTGTGTGTGTGTACGATGCATGTGTATGTATGTGCATAGGATGTGTGTTGTACACATGCACATTACAGTTCTTCTGTTACACTTTAGCCTACTTGTCTACTGAGATCGGGTCCCTTGCTGCTTTGGCTTTCCTCCCAGCTGTGGCATTACAAAAGAACTTCCACTATGCGCAGCTTTTACATAGGTGCTAGGGATCTGAACTCAGGTCCTCATGGCTGTGTAGTGAACTCTTTACACACTGAGCCATCTTCCCAGCTCTGGATACATCTTTTGAGGGATTACCATTATAAATGAAATTCACTTTAGATGAATAACTCTAATTGTTTCAAATTTTAATTGCCATGCATGATTTCCCCAGTAAAATCTGCATCTAATGGTCATTATTCCAAGCAATGTCTCTTATAATGGAGGGTTGGTTGACTATGTGGCTTTGAAAACTGACTTTTACTTAAATATTGTATATTATAATAGATTGCAAAACTTGTTTTTGAATGTGAAATGAAGCTATATCATTATTATAATAATTTATCAAATGTCATTTCAGCTTATAACATCAGCTAGGAGAATTTTGTGTTCTTCACAGCTAACAGTAATTATGCTGAAACCTATGGTTGTTAATTTTTTATTCCCTCCAATAATATTTAATATAATACTCATCTCTGACCCCACAAGCTTTGTAAGTGAAAACATTTGGCAAATTGCACATATGCGTGTAGCCATTAAGTGTTATGGCTACATTTAAACTATGATGGATTACAAGTTCATTTTCTATACAAGCTAAATCAGTACAGATGAAGTTTGTGTCTATATAACAGCTTTCTTTAGTGTAACATTGCATTTTCACATATAAGCTCTCTATGAGGAAATCATTTCATACAAAATTTGCATTTAATTAAAGTGTCATTCATTCAGAACCTTGTTGACACTTGCACGTAGCTAGTGTCACAGAAAGCAGGGTATTGATGATTTAGATTCATTTTCCATACAGTTTTGGTCAAACTTCCCATAGTATGAATTACATGAGCGACTAACACTCCATAATAAACCATATTGACGTTCATTCTAACTACGGAAACATGCATTAGAACATGGCAAGAAGAATAATTTAGTGCTGTGAACTTTGCTCTTGACTACAGTCCTTGCACATATTGTAGTACCAAGACTCCAGCCAGTAATGACGAGAAGTTTTTATGTATTGTTCACATGTGGAAACTGATAATTTGGAGCTTTCTGATAAAATGAAATTAAATACAATAAAGGCAAGGTCTAAAATTGCAAATGGTGCTGTTTATTGGTTGGTTAATATTGAAGATCTTATTTTATTTTGTGGTTTGTTGCATACTTCTGTAGCAGTTCTGTGATACAAATAGCTAATAGTAAGAACTACCATACATTAAGACTCCAAGGAATTGTTAATGTACTGATTGCCTTTATTAATAAATTGTTAATTTATTAAGTGGTCACATTAAAATATATAATTTAGTACCTTTCTTAGTTTGTTTAAAGATACTTATTTTCCTGGGCGGTGGTGGCGCACGCCTTTAATTACAGCACTTGGGAGGCAGAGGCAGGCAGATTTCTGAGTTTGAGGCCAGCCTGGTCTACAGTGTGAGTTCCAGGACAGCCAGAGCTACACAGAGAAACCCTGTCTCAAAAAACCAAAAACCAAAAAAAAAAAAAAAAAAAAAAAAGAGATACTTATTTTCAATGTATGTTAAAATATGTTAGTGATTTTTTTTTTCAAGATGAGGTTTCTTTGTGTAGCCCTGGCTCTCCTAGTACTTACTCTGTAGATGAGGCTGGCCTTGAAGTCATAGATCTGCCTGCCTCTGCCTCTTAAGTACTGGGATACAAGGTGTGTGCCACTTCTACCCAGCTTATTTGTATGTTTTTACAAAGGTAGAATAAATCATTTCCCCCCCACTTTTTTTCCTGGTACACACATGCAATTTATGGCCAAGACACAACATTGCCAATTGTTGAATAATGAAAATTATTTGTTAGACTCAAGTGAATTTACTTCAGATTTCATTTATGTCTGGTGGTGAGTAAATCTTCCAATTTACCTTCTAGGGCTTGAGAAACTCATTCAGAGTTCACCTAGATCCATGATGCACTTCGTTGACAGACTGCTTCTGATCTAGAGTTGTGATTCGTATAGAATCCTTCTGTCTCATCAAAAAGAGTAAAAGGGCATTCTTCTTCCAGAAGGTAAGAAATAAGTAGATGATAGTCTAACATCCATGATTAAGACTAAACACATTGGAAGGAGATATATCACCATAATAAGATTGTAGCTTGCAGTTTAAAATTATGATAAAGTAGCTGAGATGGTTCTAAGGGTAAGAGTGCTTTTTGTTTTCTTTTTAAATTACATTTATTTATTCATTCACTTTATGGCCCAATAGCCAGTCTGTACTCTCCTCCAGTAAGCCCTGAAGCTGCTGTCGAAGGAATGTGAGTTTGGCTCCCCGCAAAAAACTACTATTAATCATGGAGGTGTCTTTTATTTCTTAGACATTTTCATTTCGCAATGATAAAATGTGCAATAGTGAGTCTTAAGGGATTCTACTATACGACTTAAAGGAAAACTACTTGTTTCATAAAAATAGTTAATTTTTTAAACTTCTCATTGATTCATTGTGAATTTTGCGTCATGCACCCCAGTCTCGTTTACCTTCCCATCCCCTCATATCGGCCCTTTGGCCCTGCAACCTTCCCCCTGCACAAACAAAACAAAACAAACAAACCACACAAATAAATAAACAAAAAGCAGAAAAATGTCTCCTCATAGAAGCTGTGTTCCACAGTATATCACTCTGTCCACACATCTTTACTTGCAAACGCTCATTGCAATGAGTCAGTGGTCTGCTTTGAGATCTCTGGCTTCTGAGACACCATCAATCTTGAATCCTCACCAGGCCGCCTCCTGCTTATCCTGTTGTTGTTCTTTTTTAGGGAGATCCTGCATCTTTGGGCCCCCTGGAATGGACCTTTCATGAGCCCCAACCTTTTGCAGATGATATAGATTTTGGGATTTGCCAACTCAGGCCGTGGATCTTGGCATGGGTGGTACCTGAGTTGGAGAGTGTGCCAGGTCTCCATTTTCTGCAGCACCAGAGCAATATTCCCAACACTGCTTTGGCTAGACTACCCAGGAAGCAGGGTCACCTCTCCTGCCTTCATGCTTTTGAGGTGGCTCACCCACACATTCACCTGTATAATCAGATCAACTGTGCTACCCAATCAAGGCACAGAGGCAACTCTTCTAAGTGCTGCAGCCATTGAGGGGCTGGGCTCTCCCACACTCACATCCTCAGGGGCTAGCTCACCCATGCTTTTAACATCAGGGACAGTGAAATTATTTTTATAGTAATGTTTCCTATGTTATATCTATATCCTGTAAAACCAAAGGCAAAATTACAAATACAATATAAGCAAAATCTAATGGCTGAGTAGTAAATGTTTTTTTTCTCATAAATGTGAGAACTTAAGCTTCAAGCCCAGGAGCAGCACAAAAATGTGCATGTGGTGTTTACTCCTGTAAACTCAGCTTTGAGGAGGCACTTAAGGAGGATTCCTGCAGATTGCTGGTTAACCACCTTAGCCTATTTGCCGAAGTTCCACACCAATGAAAGGCACTATCTCAAACAGAAGTGGACGGCACTTGAGAAACTACATGACACATTGTTTTTTGTCTTCTACACACAAATGTGCACATAAGTATGTGGTTTCCCATACACACACACACACACACACACACACACACACACACACACACAACACACACACACACACTCATGCACACATACATACACTTAAAAAAATCGACCATTCAGTAACATTCAATTCACAAGTATTAAATTGATATAAGAAAGTTTACTGTCAGGGGAACTTCTTTTTTGGTCCTGTCTAACTGATGTTCTATATGACTCTTGCACTTTAATAGGCATTTTCTTTTTAATTTGGAAATTTTCCTTCTCTGATTGTGTTAAAAATATTTCTGTGCTTATAATCTAAATTTCTTCTGCCTTTATACTTATTATTTGTAAAGTTAATCTTCTTATAGCCTTCTATATTTCCTGTATTTTTGTACGTGTTTCTAGACTTTTTTTTTCCGTCTTAGGGAGGTGTGCACACATGTGTGTCTGGTGTGTGTGTGTGTGTGTTAATTTTGACAAATGTATATATTTCTCCTCCCTTACCTTCAAACCTGAAATTCCCTTTTTTATATTTTGTAGTTGTTGATCAGGATTACCTCTGAACTTTTTGTTTGATTTCCTGAGTTTTCCATTTCAAGCATTATTTCAGTTTGACTCTTCTATAGTAAACCTCCACACACACCCTTTTTTTTTTTTTATTAATTCTGCTATCTTTTCTTTTTTGTTTGTTTGTTTGTATTTTTTACTAGATATTTTCTTTATTTACATGTCATACAATATCTCTTTTCCCAGGATCCACTCCAAAAAAATTAAAATAAAATAAAAAAATAAAACCAAAAACAAACACCTGTTCCTTCCCCCCTGCTGCTGCTCACCACACTACCCTCTCCTGCTTACTGGCCCTGGCATTCCCCTACACTGGGGCATAGAACCTTGATGACCAACTAGGCCATCCTCTGCTATACACATGCTGCTGGAGCCATGAGTCCCACCATGTATACACTTTGGTTGGAGTTGTAGTCCCTGCGAGCTCTGAGGGTACTAGGTAGTTCATATTGTTGTTCGTCCTAAGGGACTGCAAGCCCTTCAGCTCATTGGATCCTTTCTCTATCTCCTTCATTGGGGACCCTTACTCTGTCAAATGATGGCTGTGAGCCTCTACTTCTATATTAGTAGGGTACTGTCAGAGCCGCTGAGGAGACCCCTATATCAGGCTCCTGTCATCTAATACTTGCTGGCATCCAATATAATGTCTAGATTTGATGATTGAATATGGGAAGGATTCCCAGGTGGAGCAGTCTCTGGATTGTCCTTCCTTCAGTCTCTGATCCATAGTTAGTCTCTGCAACTCCTTCCATAGGTATTTTGTTCCTTCTTTTAAGAAGGAACGAAATATCCACTTTGATCTTCCTTTTTCTTGAGTTTCTTTGGTTTGTGGATTGTACTTTGTGTATTCCAATCTTCTGGTCTAATATCCACTTACCAGAGAGTGCATATCATGTGTGTTCTTTTGTTATTGGGTTACTTCATTCAGGATGATATTCTCCAGATCCATCCATTTCCCTAAGAATTTCATAAGTTCATTGTCTTTAATAGCTGAGTAGTACTCCATTGTATAAATGTACCACATTTTCTGTATCCATTCCTCTGTTGAGGGACATCTGGATTGTTTCCAGTTTCTGGCTATTATAAATAAGGCTGCTATGAACATGGTGGAGCATGTGTCCTTATTACACGTTGGAGCATCTTCTGGGAATATGCCCAGGAGTGGTATAGCTGGGTCCTTTGGTAGTACTATGTCCAATTTCCTGAGGAACTCCCAAACTGATTACCAGAGTGGCTGTACCAGCTTGCAATCCCACTAGTAATGAAGGAGTGTTCCTCTTTCTCCACAACCTAAACAGCATCTTCTATCACCTGAATTTTTTATTCTAGCCATTTTGACTGGTGTGAGGTGGAATCTCAGGGTTGTTTTGATTTGAATTTCCCTGATGACTAAGGATGTTGAAAATTTCTTTAGGTGCTTCTCAACCATTTGGTATTCCTCAGTTGAGAATTGTTTGTGTAGCTCTCTACCCCATTTTTTAATAGGGTTATTTGGTTCTCTGGAGTCTAACTTATTGAGTTCTTTGTATACATAGGATATTAGCCCTCTATCAGACATAGGATTGGTAAAGATCTTTTCCCAATTTCTCAGTTGCTGTTTTGTCCTATTGACAGTGTTTTTTGCCTTACAGAAGCTTTGCAATATTATGGGGACCCATTAGTCAATTCTTGATCTTAGAGCATAAGCTATTGGTGTTCTGTTCAGCAAAATTTCCCCTGTGCCTAGGTGCTCAAGGCTCTTCCCCACTTTCTTTTCTATCAGTTTCAGTGTATTTGGTTTGATGTGGAGGTCCTTGATCCATTTGGACTTGAGCTTTGTATAAGGAGAGAGGAATGGATCGATTTGTGTTCTTTTACATGATAACTGCCAGTTCAGCCAGCACCATTTGTTGAAAATGCTGTCTTTTTTCCACTGGATGGTTTTAGCTCCTTTGTTAAAGATCAAGTGGCCATGGGTGTGTGGGTTCATTTCTGGGTCTTCAATTCTATTCCATTGATCCACCTGCCTGTCACTGTACCAATACCATGCAGTTTTTGTCACAATTGCTCTGTAGTACAATCTTAAGGTCCAGGATGGTGATTCCACCAGAGGTTCCTTTATTGTTAAGAATAGGTTTGGCTATCCTGGGTTTTTTGTTATTCCAGATGAATTTGAAAATTGCTCTTTCTAAGTCGTGAAGAATTGAATTGGAATTTTGATGGGTATTGCATTGAATCTTTAGATTGGCTTAGGCAAGATGGACATTTTTACTATATTAATCCTGCCAATACACGAGCGTGGGAGATCTTTCCATCTTCTGATATCTTCTTTGATTTCCTTCTTCAGAAACTTGAAGTTCTTGTCAGACATATCTTTTACTTGTTTAGTTAGAGTTACACCAAGATATTTTATATTATTTGTGACTATTGTGAAAGGTGTTCTTTAGCTAATTTTTTTCTCAGCCTGATAATCCTTTGAGTAGAAGAAGGCCACTGATTTGTTTGAGTGAATTTTATATCCACTCACTTTGCTGAAGTTGTTTATCAGGTGTAGGAGCTCTCTGGTGGAATTTTTGTGGTCACTTAAGTATCCTATCATATCATTAGCAAATGGTGATAATTTGACTTTTTCCTTTCCAATTCATATCCCTTTGATCTCCTTTTGTTGTCTAATTGCTCTGGCTAGAACTTCAATTACAATATTTGTGATCCGCGCAATCGTCTCGCCAGCAAGAACGCACGTGGACACCAGGATCCTTCTGCAGCAAGCGTTTATTGCATCTTTAAGAGGAAGACCCCAAGCCCCGAAAAGGCACTGCTTATATATACACTGGAGCAGCATGTTCACCTCTGATTGGCTGTTTGCTCATTACCTCATGTGACGCCGCAGGATAAGCTATGACTTGGCGCGCTCAGGCCCTTAGCACATGCGCAGACTACTTGTTTACAGGGAGAAGACACCGGATGCCGGTGCCATCTTGTAATGGCGATAGCCAGATAAGGGCGTGGCTCTCTACGTAGGTAGGGAGAAAATGGGCAGCCTTGTCTAGGCCATGATTTTAGTAGGATTGCTTCAAGTTTCTCTCCATTTAGTTTGATGTTGGCTACTGGTTTGCTGTATATTGCTTTTACTATTTTGAAGTATGGGCCTTGTATTCCTGATCTTTCCAAGACTTTTATCATGAAGGGATGTTAGATTTTGTCAAATGCTTTCTCCACATCTAGTGAGATGATCATATGGTTTTTTTCTTTGAGTTTGTTTATGTAGTGAATTATGTTGATGGATTTCCATATATTGAATCATCCCTGCATCCCTGGGATGAAACCTACTTGGTCATGATGGATGATCATTTTGATGTGTTCTTTGATTTAGTTTACAAGAATTTTCTTGAGTATTTTTGCATAGATAATCATGAGGGAAATTGGTCTAAAGTTTTCTTTCCTTGTTAGGTCTTTGTGTGGTTTAGGTATAAGAGTAATTATGGCTTCATAGAACGAATTGGATAGAGTACTTTCTGTTTCTATTTTGTGGAATAGTTTGAGGAGTATTGGTATTAGGTCTTCTTTGAAGGTTTGATAAAACTCTGCACTAAACCCATCTGATCCTGGGCTTTTTTTGGTTGGGAGACTATTAATGACTGTTTCTATTTTATTAGCAGATGTGGGACTTTTTAGGTTGTTGATCTGATCTTGATTTAACTTTGGTACCTGGTATCTGTCTAGAATATTGTCCATTTCATCCAGGTTTTCCAGTTTTGTTGAGTATAGGCATTTGTAGTAGGATCTCATGATTTTTTAGATTTCCACGGTGTCTGTTGTTACATCTCCCTTTTCATTTCTGATCTTGTTAATTAGAATACTGTCTCTGTGACCTCTACTTAGTCTGGCTAAGGGTATATCTATTTTGTTTATTTTCTCAAAGAACCATCTCCTGGTTTGGTTGATTCTTTGTAGAGTTCTTTTTGTTTCTATTTGGTTAATTTCAGTCCTGAGTTTGATTATTTCCGGCCGTTAACTCTTCTTGGGTGAATTTGCTTCTTCTTGTTCTAGAGCTTTCAGAAGTGCTGTCAAATTGCTGGTATATGCTGTCTCCAGTTTCTTTTTGGAGGCACTTAAAGCTATGAGTTTTCCTCTTAGGACTGCTTTCATTGTGTCCCATAAGTTTGGGTATATTGTGGCTTCATTTTCATTAAACTCAAGAAAGTCTATAATTTCTTTCTTTATTTCTTCCTTGACCAAGTTATCATTGAGTAGAGTGTTGTTAAGCTTCCACGTATATTTGAGCATTCTATTGTTTATGTTGTTATTGAGGAGCAGCCTTAGTCCATGGTGATCTGATAGGATGCAAGGAATTATTTCAATCTTCTTGTATCTGTGGATGCCTGATTTGTGACCAATTATATGGTCAGTTTTGGAAAAGGTACCATGAGGTGCTGAGAAGAAGGTATATCCTTTTGTTTTAGGATAAAATGTTCTATAGACATCTGTTAAATCTATTTGTTTCATAATTTCTGTTAGTCTCACTGTGTCTTTGTTTAGTTTCTGTCCCATGATCTGTCCATTGCAGACAGTGAGGTGTTGAAACCTCTTACTATTATTGTGTGCGGTACAATGTGTGCTTTGAGCTTCCGTGAAGTTTCTTTTATGAATATAGATGCCTTTGTATTTGGAGCATAGAGGTTCAGAATTGAGAGTTCATCTTGGTAGATCTTACCTTTGATGAGTATGAAGTGTCCCTCCTTATCTTTTTTGATCACTTTAGGTTGAAAGTTGATTTTATTCCATAGTAGAATGGCTACTCCAGCTTCTTTCTTGGGACCATTTGCTTGGAAAATAGTTTTCCAGCCTTTTATTCTGAGGTATTGTCTGTCTTTGTCCCCAAGGTGGGTTTCCTGTATGCAACAAAGTGTTGGGTCCTATTATGTACCCAATCTGATAGTCTATGTCTTTGGGGTATTGAATGTGTTGACATTAATAGATATTAAGGAAAAGTAATTTTTTTCTTTTTTTTTAACTTTTGTTGCATTATGATGAGAAAAGTTACATGATTTCAATTTGTCTGAATTTGTTAACATTTAAAAACATATTTTAAGTAAATAGAATTAAATCATGTTCTTGTTTCCCTTTTGTACCCCAACTCCTCCCAGAGACCCACTCTTCAGTACCTACAATATCTTTTTTTTTCATATTCCTTAAAATTTATAAAATATTATAATAAAAATGACTATTATAAAAGTTGTTTGATATAAAACAATCAATTTAACAGTGTTATGTAGATGCTTGTCTACAGCAATACTGCAAGCACTTTTCTCACTATAAATTTCAAATAACTCCAAACATATTAACTGTATATTTCAAAATAATACATCACTACTAGTATTTTCTTAAATGAACATAAATATGTAAATTCTTTTTGTTTGTTTGCTTTGTATTTAGTAGATTTTAAAGTCTTGGCTCTTTCTGTGGTACAAGCCCAAAATAAGAACAATTTTTAGACATTAGATTTCATTGTAATAAGGCTGTACTTCAATAACCCTCAAATCACAGAAGGATTTTATCTCTTTCGTACCTAAGCTGAGAGTTGACAGTTCTACTGCGCCAAGGAATGAATTGTAGGCACGATTTTTAGATACAGACTTCCTGCTATGGTCAAAAAGCTATTTGACTTAAGTGTGTGACTTTATTCTCAGCCCACAGAGAACAGGTTACATTCATTTAAAAAATGGTGTGTGCATTAAGATGGTCTATCCATAAAGTCATTCACCAACTGTTTCAATGAGCAATGGTTCTGCATGGAAGGTGGTACAGGATAAGAATCTGGTTCATTGGCTGTGATAATTTGGAAAAGCATTCATCTCAGAGAAAGAGTAACTTATAAAGTCCTCTTCTTCAAACTTAATGCAAGAGCTAGAAATGTCAAGCAAAACATTCAGTCTCACTCTTTGTTGTTCTCTTTCGTACAAGCCACCCCCCAAGTTAATTTTCTATGTTACTCTTGGGTATATAAATACTTTTGAAATATATAAGCTGTTCTGAAAACCATCGTATAGGGTAAAAACATGAAATAAACAATACTAATAGAGAGGCTGAGATAGGAGAAGCAAGATTTCAAGAGCCTTATGTTGTACGCAGCAAAACACTGTCACAAACAAGCTGAAAGTGTATATAGATTGTACAATATTGGATCTATTTCTCCAGTTACCAAATTAGAGAGACCATTGGATGGCAATCAACAAATTTCTAATTCCTCATATTTTTGGATTTCAGTCGCTTAGGATATGTTGGTAATATTAATTTTCATGTTAAGATATTAAGAAAAGGTAATTGTCACTTCCTGTTGTTTTTGTTGTGTGAGGTGGAATTAGATTTGTGTGGATTTGTTGAAAGATTACTTTCTTGCTTCTTCTAGGGTGTAATTTTGCTCCTTATGTTTATATTTTCCATCTATTATTCTTTGGAGAGCTGGATTTGTGGAAAAATATTGTGTAAATTTTTTTTTCATAGAATGTCTTGTTTTCTCCATCTATGGTAATTGAGAGTTTTGCTGGGTATAGTAGCCTGGGCTGGTATTTGTGTTCTTGTAGGGTCTGTATGACATCTGCCCAGGATCTTCTAGCTTTCATAGTCTCTGGCAAGATGTCTAGTGTAATTCTGATAGGTCTGCCTTTATATGCTACTTGACCTTTTTCCCTCACTGCTTTTAATATTCTTTCTTTGTTTTCTGCATTTGGTGTTTTGACTATTATGTGGTGGGAGGAATTTCTTTTCTGGTCCAGTCTATTTCGAGTTCTATAGGCTTCTTGTATGTTCATGGGCATCTCTTTCTTTAGGTTAGGGAAGTTTTCTACTATAATTTTTTGAAGATATTCACTAGCCCTTCAAGTTTGAGGTCCTCACTCTCTTCTATTCCTACTATCCTTAGGTTGGCCTTCTCATTGTGTCCTGGATTTCCTGCATGTTTTGGGTTAGGAACCTTTTGCATTTTGTGTTTTCTTTGTTGTGTCAATATTTTCTATGGTATCTTCTTCACCTAAGATTCTCTCTATCTCTTGTATTCTGTTGGTGATGCTTGCATCTATGGTTCCTGACTTCTTTCCTAGGATTTTATGTCCAGAGTTGTCTCTCTTTGTGTTTTCTTAATAGTTTCTGCTTCCATTTTTAGGTCCTGTGTGGTTTTGTTCAATTCCTTCACCTGTTTGGTTTTGCTTTCCTGTAATTCCTTAAGGGATTTTTGTGTTTCTTCTTTAAGGATGTTTACTTGTATTCTACTGTAATTCTTTGAGGGATTTTTGTGTTTCTTCTTTAAGGGTTTGAATCTGTTTACCTGTGTTCTCCTGTATTTCTTTAAAGGAGTTAGTCATGCCTTTAGTAAATTCCTCTATCACCATCATGAGATATGATTTTAGATCCAAATCTTGCTTTTTCAGTTTTTGAGATATCCAGGACTTGCTGTGGTGGGAGTACTAGGTTCTGATGAAGCCAAGTAGCTTTAGTTTCTTTTGTTTTGATTCTTGTGTTTGCCTTTCACCATCTGTTGATCTCTGGTATTAGATGTTCTTGCTGTCTCTGGCTGGAGCTTGTTCCTCCTGTGAGTCTGTAAGCCTGTGTCAGCACTTCTGGGAAATCAACTCTCTTCTGGTAAGACCCATGTGAAGAGGGCTGTGGATCAGTTGTCCCTCCTCAGTCCTGGGGTCTGAACAAACCCTTGACACAGGCTCTCCACTTTCAGGAAAGGTGCATAGAGGGTTGTGGATCTGCTGTCCCTCCTAGGTGTAGATGGAGGTAGAAAGGATCCTGTGCTGGCTGCCCTGCCACTTCTGAGGCCTGTGCCTCCAGTTTGTCCAGCCTTAGAAAGTTACTAGAGAGAAAATAGTGATCTCACCTGAGTCCCTGGGTTGAAGCACTCCTTAGAGGCAAGCTCTCTGCTTGTGGGGAAGGGGCAGAGAGGGCTGTGAATATGTTGTCCCTCCTAAGTGTAGATGTAGGTAGAAAGCTCTACTATCTCCTCTTGACTTGCTTTTCTTATTTTGTTCAGTTGTATTTGATGATCTTCATTGAGACATTTATTCATCTCTATTTTGAAGACCTTGAACACACTCATAATTGTTCTTTTATAGTCCTTGTCTTATGCTTCAGCTAAATTGGTTTTCTCAAGTCCTAGTACAATAATATTTCTTAAGGGGGCATACTTTCTGAGTTGTGCATATTTGTATTTTCTACTGTTATCTAGATATTTGGAAATATCATCTTTGTGGTGTTTCTTGGCATAGATAAATGGTCTAACCTTTGTTAAATGTGTGTTTGCTTTTGGTTCCTGTTACTCCAATGGGACCAGTTCTGGACCAATAGAATGCTGTTTTGTTTTCAGTCTTTGATCACTCTCAGTTTTAGGTTTTAAATACATATTTTAAAGGAAATATATGGCTTTCTTTATTCTTTATTCATTTTAAAAATTAAAAATGGGTCTGAATAGTGAAAAAAATAAATTATGGTTTGCTAAAAACTAAAGTATTAAAGTATCATTTATTTCTTAAACCTCAGATCTTTGTGAGTATTTCATATATGTTACTCTGGGAGAACACTTAAGTGTACTTTTCATCACTTTTTCTCTACTTCCACTGGTTTTTAACACTTATTCTTAGATCATTTTCAAATATCATTTCTTTTCCTATAGTAATGATGAATATGGGGCTGGAGAGATGGCTCAGTGGTTAAGAGCACTGACTGCTCTTTCAAAGGTCCTGAGTTCAATTACCAGCAACCACATGGTGGCTCACAACCACCTGTAATGGGATCTGATGTCCTCTTCTGAAGAGAGTGACAGTGTATTCACATATATAAAATAAAAGTAATGATCCATATTTTATACTATAACTTCCTTATATTCTTATTATGTTCTTAATTTTCTATAATTAAGGTCTTATTATTTGCCACCAAGACTAATATAAAGAGAAGCATAGTAAGAAGTATTGAAGGCAAAAACAAATAACGGCTTTACCTAAGTCATTTCAAATAATTTTAGATATAGTATCTGTTTGTCATCCTCATGCTACTGAAAGGTTTCGAAGCCATGACCTTGGTGGATAGCATGGAGGGTTAGAAATGATGTATTAATCAATTCATCAGGCTAAAAGAACTTCTCTGTTCCAAACAATGCTCAAGCTATAATCCACTGCTATAATTTTCCAATGTCTCTCTGATTCTCAATGTTTACCTCTGTGATTCTTTATGGGTTAATTAATTAGTGGTTCTTTATGGAGTAATTAATTAATAAGTTACCTACAGAATGTTAAAAAATGCAAATGAACCAGGCCAACTAACAATACATACACTACATTTGCACTTCATCTTTTGGTTGTAAAACTAATTATCCACATCAGTAAAACTGGACACTTTCCCCGTACATTCTAGTTATATAATCAGAATTTCCAATATGCATTAGGTTTATTTAATCTTTTTAGTTTAGAGATTATAGGTATTAAAAATATTTTGTTCCAATTTGTGGATTATTTTTCTTATTTCTTTAGGATTTTATTAAATAATGCATATATACCACATGTATATAACAGCTTATACAAATTTAATAGTATATACATCCCTAATTTCATATCCAAAACTTTTCATTTTTATTTATGGCAGAGTAAAGTTTTAGTATTTAAACTGATACTTAAATTCATTTGAAATTGAATTTTATGTACGTGATCTGTTATGGGCTAAATTGTTGTCCCATGTCCCCCTAATTTGTATGTTCAGTTGATAACCACAAGCACTTCAGGACATGAATGTCTTTAGATTAAAAAAAGAAAATTATGTTGAATAAACAGAGTGGGCCTACATTTATATCACTAGAGATCTTTTAAGAGGAAATTGGGGAATTAGAAATAAGTGGAATGAGCACACAGATTAAAGGCCATCTGAGAGACCGAGGGTGTGGCCACAGGCAATCCGAAGGAGACCTGGAAACTTGGGAAGACAATGCACTTCATGGGCCCTTGATCTTGGTCTTCCAGCCGCCAAACTACTAAAGGTGTAAAGTATTGTTTTCGACATGTCTCCTCCAACTACAGCCATTTCAGGAGCCTGTCCTTTCCTTCTGCTGTTGCTGCTCCAGAGTCCCTCCCTGCCCATTGTTCAGAATTCCATCCATACATGGGTCAGTGTCTCCTTACTTCTTGTGGATCTGTCTGTTTGTCCAATTCTACACTGTCATAACTACTGCAGGTTGATTAGGAAGAAAGGAAATCTATTTTGCAGCAAGAGAGCAGAACCAGGAAAAACCTGTTGATCATAATGACCCCATAAAAGCAGCACCAGAAGTCCAGAAGACAGAAAAACAACTGTCAAGCATCCCTTAAGCTCTCAAAAAGAACACTCTTCAAGGAAGGGGGGAAGAACAGAAATGCTGCTGTAAGGAACAAGATAATGTATCCATGGAAACCAAGTCTAGAGTGTGTGCATGAGTGTGATAAAGTTAAAATAAGGTAGCGACCAGTAAAGTAATGTATGAACTCCTTAATTATGATTGGCTAAGAGTAGCTTAAAAACCCTGGTCTGGTACTGCAACTCACTCACTTCTGGAGTCCCACGGAGATGCCATCATGCTGAGTCCACTGACCACTGATCCAGACGCTGGCTGCTGAAGATGAGCCTGCATCTCAAACTGAGCTTCAACTGAACCCGGAAGCAGAAGGACGCATTGCCAACCTTACCTGACACGCCGTCATCAAGTCAGACTATGACATTGGCCAGACCGGAGGTTAGTAAAGTGTGTGTGTGTGTGTGTGTGTGTGTGTGTGTGTGTGTGTGTGTGTGAACAAAGGCGATCTCTTTTCGCTACTCATTGCTATTCACGAATAAACAAGTTTGTCAGGAGCCGTAAAGGGTCATCCGGAAATGGTCTGCCTCGGATTTATTATATAATATACAAAAGGTATGCCCTTATTAAGCAAGGTGGTAAGGGTTTTCATTTTAGGAGAGACTCTTGCTATTAATATGCTTTTCCTGTTATTATTATACATATATAATAATCACTAAGTAATAGCACACCCCTTTGGAGCAGATCTCTACGGATCCCCAAAGATGTATTGTCTTAAAGTGATGTTATATAGATAAGTAGATGACTTAAGTCTTTATGATGATCCTATAAGGATTCCTAAATTTCTATCAGTGATTATTAAGCTCATTTATAGTGGGACTGCTGTTAGGTCCTTTTCTGATAGTCAAAACTGCAATGAGAACTCTGCCAGTCTCCTGAGTGTCACCAGTTTTTTGACCTTAGATGGTAACCAGACTTTCTCCTACTCAGAGCACATTCCAGGAGGTTGCAAAACAATTAACCAAAGGTCATAAAACGGGAACAGAAGATAAAATATTGACTGGGTTTATCTATGTAAAACTTCACTAATAACTTAGTTATGATTTTAAGCCTTTGGTGAACCTGTGGAGCTGAGACGGGTGATGGATGTTTAGCTAGATAATTACTCCTAATGGATATGCATGCAAACATTCTCTGTTGTAAATTTCTATTTCAATTTATGATTTGATCTTCTGTGTGAACTTTTGATGAACTTTTTAACATGTGATCATGTATTCTGAAAGACGTTTAAGGGCTGAGGACAAA
Source organism: Montemys delectorum (assembly GCA_019843815.1). Classification (NCBI taxonomy): domain Eukaryota; kingdom Metazoa; phylum Chordata; class Mammalia; order Rodentia; family Muridae; genus Montemys; species Montemys delectorum. The sequence goes on along the minus strand of JADRCD010174677.1, from coordinate 3,692 downwards.
GAGAAGAGGAGTGACAACTGAGGGACTGAGGTGAGAGGAATGGAGGTGAGAAGAACTGAGCTGAGGAGAAGTTTTTAGACAGAACACTTTTCAGATTAGAAGGAGAATGCCGAGTGGAATAACTTAGAAACTATAGGTAACATAAAATACTAAGAGAGCAATGTGCAGAATGCATAGTGAAAGAGGAAAAAAAAAGATACTGCAGAGAGCAGAAGGAGCAGGCAGGTTTCTCCTTACCATGGGACAGAATAGGTTCCATGGTAAGCACAAGGCAGGCTTAGTTTTATTAAAAGAAACAAAGATTTTTTTTCTTACAAACATGAGTTTAATTCATTTAGCATTAAGAGGGTAGAAGCCTTTTCTTTCTCTATGTAATAAAGATTGGAGCTCTATTTTTCATCCACAATGAGTGAGTTCTTTCTGCACCAGTGCTTGGTCTTTTGTTCCATATGCATATATAAGTACGAATGTGTGTGTAAGTATGTAACTGTGAGAATGCACACAAGCTGGACCCAACTGGCTATGAATGGAAATGTATAAATGAATAAATGAGCGTGAATGAATCTGTATTTGAATTTATGTGATCTTATGCTTATTCGCTTATGAAAAGTTTTTCCTTCTGTGAATGTTATTCTCTTCTCCTGGTTCAATAGAAGTTTATTTAGGGGGAATAGAAGTTTAGGGAGAAGTCTAAACCTCCCCCTAGCCTGACAAGCAAGAGGCATCTGGACAATAGGTGAAAGGCTCTGGCAATTAATTCTTTTCTTAATCTCCTGCTGTTTTAGGATGAGGTGCTAAGTGCCAGAAACTGCAGTTTCTGGCCTCAGAGGATCACAGAAGGCAGGTCAGCTACAATAGCGTAGTCACTTAGACTTAGATAAGTAAACTTTTTATTATACAGAAACCCTAAATTTCTCATAAGACAAAAAAAGTCTTACCCCACAATCTCTTAAGACAAAGTTTTACCCTCCACGTCTGCTCTTCCCTCTCTGCTGCCTCAGGAAGAACCAACAAGAAAGAAGAAACATCCAGTCCAGGCTGGCCCAGGCACAAGTTGTTATAACTTAATCTCCAAGTCCGAGGCTTCCTTCTGCACTCTGTCCTCAATCCTGATTCAGGAGAGACATCAACTAGACCTGCGTTCTAGAATATATTTCAAAAGAAATCTAAAAACAAAGATTTGTGAAACGAGGAAAGAGACAACAACTCACTCAAGTGACAGTGTGTGCATTAAAAAGCTCACTTCTCAGTGATCCCCTGGGGGGTTGTTTTTTCTTTGTTTGTTTCTTTTGTTTTTGTTTTGTTCTTGTTCTTGGTTTTGGTTTTGGTTTCCAACCCTAAGTTTAAAGTCTACTTCTCTGCAGGTTTGCTCATGTAGTGGTTAGACACTATTGGAGCTAACTGTTAAGAAACATGGCTGGGCAGTGGTGGCGCACGCCTTTAATCCCAGCACTTGGGAAGCAGAGGCAGGCGGATTTCTAAGTTCGAGGCCAGCCTGGTCTACAGAGTGAGTTCCAGGACAGCCAGAGCTGCACAGAAAAACCCTGTCTCGAAAAAAGAAAGAAAGAAAGAAAGAAAGAAAGAAAGAAAGAAAGAAAGAAAGAAAGAAAGAAAGAAAGATACCTGTTACTTATCTCTGTTCATTCTCCTGGTAACAGTGAGGGGTGGGGAATTTGGGGACCCTCTAGAAAGTCCCAGACACCAGGGATGTGAGAGGCCCCCAGGACCCAACAGTGATGACATTAGCCAAAATACCCAACAGCAGAGACTGAAAAGACCACCTTCAGTAGCTAGACTTGGCTCCCAGTGGAGGGATGGGGCCACCGACCCATCAAAAAATTTTTAACCAAAAATTGTCCCTGTTTAAAGGAAATGCAGGGGCAAAAATGGAGCACATAATGAAGGAAAGGTCATCCAGAGACCACCCCACTTTGTGATCCATTCCATCCCCAGACACTAAACCCTGACACTATTGCTGAAGCCAAGATGTGCTTGCAGACAGGAGCCTGGGATGGTTGTCCGCTCAGAGGCTCTGTCAGCACCTGACAAAGACAGAAGCAGTTAACTGGACCGTTCAGAGCTCCCAGGGACTAAGCCATGGATGGGTCCATGTCTCCTACTAAAAATGTAACAAAGGACTGCCTCATCTGGCATCAGTGGGAGGGAAGGTGCTTGGTCCTGTGGAGACTGGATACCCCAGAGAAGGGGGATGATGGAGGTGTGAGGCTGGAGTAGGTGGGTGGGTGGGGAAGCACCCTCTTAGAGGCAAAGGGGAAGGTAATAGGGTAGGAGGATTGTGAAAGGGAGACCAACTGGGAAGGCGATAACATTTGAAATGGTTATAATAAATAAAATTGTTAATGAAAAGAAGAAGAGGAAAAAAGGAGGAGGAGGAGGAGGAGGAGGAGGAGG
>JADRCD010174676.1:0-16702 GCA_019843815.1 Montemys delectorum | reverse complement strand
CATAAGCATGAACAATTGCAAAATTTGAGAATTAGTAATATCTAAAAAAGAACAATTTCAAGCAATTGTAAACTTCTGAGCTATATATGTTGTGTGTTTGTATGTGTGTGTGTGTATGTGTGTGTGTGTGTGTGTGTGTGTATAAATTAAAATTTTGATTATAGCATTTTAAAAAACAGTAACTAAACCATACCTGGATAGAACTGTGATAAAGCTGTTTTTGTCTTAAAAACAGTTCCCAGGAGGTAAGGAATAGGTGAGGCCAGGAAGACTTCCCAAGGCCTGGTTTGTAAAACAAAAGGAATGTCTCTCAGGCCTTACTGCACTTTTGCATTAACTCAAATGTAAATATTTCCCTGAGCATACCACCTGAGTTACACCCAGATTCCAAGGGCAATTTTGCTACTAGAAAGTAAAACCCAATTTTATACAATCTATACTCTTTAAAATTAATTCTAAAAATATTATATTCATGTTATAAAGTTTTTTAAGTTTCTCCCTGCTTTTGAACTATAGTTAGCAAGCCTGGGTCATTCTGAGATAACTTCTCAGAGCAAGCCAGGTCTCTGGAAAGTAAAATCATGGTATTAACTGATAAGCTACTTGGCACAGTGCCTTAACGTACTCTTCCTAAAGTACCAGGTGATATTATTTTTTGGTGGGTAATTTAATAATCCATTAAATGATTTATCAGCTTGTCTCACTAATCTTTTTGCCAACCACTACCTCATCAGGCTTGGAGACCTCTACCTTCACCCTCCACTCTTGGGCCTTGTAGGGTGTAAGTTTCACCCTCCCTGGCTCCTTTGCTGCACTCTACCCGTTCTTCCTCATTCCCAAATGGGTCAGAGTTGACTTTGAGGCATCCCAAGGAAGACTAGTGCCTTTTGAATAAGTTTAGGGTTTCCCCTCTCAGCCTTTCAGTATACTTAAAATATGTTTTGAAATGTTAACAAATTCAAACAAATTGAAATTATGTATACTTTCTCATCATAATACAATGAAACTTAAATCAATAATAAATAAATAAATAAATAAATAAATAAACCTGCTTTAAAAAAAATACATTGAGCTTGGCAATGGTGGCACATACCTTTAATCCCAGCACCTGGGAGACAGAGGCAGGCAGATATATGGGTTCAAGGACAGGCTCGTCTATGTAGTGAGTTCCAGGGCAGCCAGGGCTACACAGAGAAACCCTTTCTCAAAAAAAAAAAAAAATGAAAAATGAAGAAATAAATAAATAAATAAATAAATAAATACAGATCCAAATATCTGAGGCTGCCAGGTTCTACTGCTTGCCAGGCTGGACCTCTGCACCCTTGTTTAAGAACATCTTCACCAGTGCCTTAGTCAGGGTTTCTATTCCTGCACAAACATCATGACTATGAAACAAGTTGGGGAGGAAAGGGTTTATTTGGCTTACTTCCACATTGCTGTTTATCACAAGGAAGTCTGGACTGAAACTGAAGAAGGTCTGGAAGCAGGAGCTAATGCAGAGGCCATAGAGTGATGTTCCTTACTGGCTTGCTTCCCCTGGCTTGCTCAGCCTGCTCTCTTATAAACCCAAGACTTCCATCCCAGGGATGACACCACCCACAAGGAGCCCTACCCCCTTGATCACTAATTGAGAAAATGCTCCACAGCTAGATCTCATGAAGGCACTTCCCCAACTGAAACGCCCTTCTCTGTGATAACTACAGCCTGTGTCAAGTTGACACACAAAACCAGCCAGTACAATTGACCCCTTGTCAACTTGACACACAAACACATCACTATTGAGCCTCAACTCTTACTTTCTTATTTATCCCCAAGATCTAAAGTTCCACAGTCTTTACATATTAAAAGTTCAATCAATTTAAAATGTCCAATATCTTTTAGAATTCAAAGTCTCTTAACTGTGGGCTCCACTAAAATACATTCTTCAAGAGGGAAAAATATCAGGGCACAGTCACAATCAAAAGCAAAACCAATGTCTGGGATCCAACACACGATCTTCTGGGCTCCACCAATCGCTTGAGTCACCTCTCCAGGTCTGCCCTTTGTAGCACACATCTTGTCTTCTGGGATCCAGATGCCTGTACTCCACTGCTGCTGCTGTCCTTGGTGTTCATTGCATGGTACTGGCATTCCCAAAACACTGCTGTAACTAGGCTTTACCTATAGCCTCTCATAGACTCTCTTCATGGTGCCAAGCCTCAACTCCTTTGCATGACACTTTCAGTCCTGGGCCATCAATTCCAAACTGAGGCTGCACCTTCACCAATGCCCTTCCATAGCTTCTCACTGTGCCAAGCCTCAGCTGCTCCTCATGACCCCTTCGTGCTGTCAAAACCAGTACCACCTGGGTGACTCTTACACATTAACAAGTCCTGCTGCAGCACAAGGTACAACCTTGCCTATCTCTGGAACACAACCTCTTTGTGCTCTCAGAAAACACTTCCCGGAAGTTGTCACCTCAGTGATGCTGGTCTCTTCTTAATCACCGCTAATTTCTTAGCTCCAGCTAACCAGCATCAATAGTCCCAGTAATGCAAAGTTTTCACTTTAGTAGTTCTGATATCTTGTTAATCACAGCTGATATTTCAGCCCCAGCTAACCAGAACCACAGACTCTTCACAATCAAAACAACATGGCCCTGATAAGAGTCTTTAATCTTCCCTCTGAAATTTCACAAGCCAGGCCTCCATCTCTGCACTGTTCTCAACATGTTCTTCCAAGCTCCTACAGAACATCCCACAGAGTTCTTAACAGTCAGTTGCCGCTCTTCTAGCTCAAAGTTCCAAAGTCCTTCCACAGTCCTCCCCAAAACATGATCAGGTTGTCACAGGAATACCCCACTATGCTGGTACCAATTTGTTTTAGTCAGGATTTCTATTCCTGCACAAACATCACAACCATGAAGCAAGTTAGGGAGGAAAGGGTTTATTGAGCTTACTTCCACATTGCTGTTGATCACCAGAGGAAGTCAGGACTGGAACTCAAGGAGGTCAGGAAGCAGGAGCTGATGCAGAGGCGATGGAGTGATGTTCCTTACTGGCTTGCTTCCTCCTGGCTTCCTCAGCCTGCTCTCTTATAGAACCCAAGACTTCCAGACCAGAGATGGCACCACCCACAAGGAGCCCTACCCCCTTGATCACTAATTGAGAAAATGCCCTACACCTGGATCTCATGGAGGCACTTCCCCAACTGAACAGGCTGAAAAGCCAGGGGAAGCAAGCCAGTTAAGGAACATCACCCCATGGCCTCTGCATTAGATCCTGCTTCCTGACCTCCTTGAGTTCCAGTCCTGACTTCCTTTGGTGATAAACACCAATGCAGAAGTAAACTGAATAAACCCTTTCCTCCCCAACTTGCTTCTTAGCCATGATGTTTGTGCAGGGATAGAAACCCTGAATAAGACACACCCTAATCCACTCCTTGGTGACCCCTTTGTCCATAATCTGCCGTCTTCATGTTTTTCCTTCTTCAGCTTGCTTCTTTTTAATCCAATTAAAATTTCATAAGAGAAGAAAGGAGAGTAAGTAGTAGTCACACAGCACAGTCTATAGTAGGCTGTTTTAAGATTTCTTCTGATAATGTAATTAATTTAAATCTCTTCATTTTGACCTTGGAACTTGGCTAGGGTGATCTTGGACTCAGAGATGGGCTTGCTTCTGTCCCCTGAGTGATAAGATTTGTATTGTCCAGGGTTCTCTAGACTCACAGAACTTACAAAATGCTGCATATATTCAGGGGACTTACTGGAATGACTTACAGCCTTCAGTTGAACTAACTCAACATTGGGCAATTGTGAGTGGGAAGATCAAGAATGTAGTTGTGGCCAGGCGGTGGAGGCTCAGGCCTTCAATCCCAGCACTTGGGAGGCAGAGACAGGCAGATTTCTGAGTTCCAGGCCAGCCTGGTCTACAGAGTGAGTTCCAGGACAGCCAGGGCTACACACAGAGAGAAACCCTGTCTCGAAAAAACAAAACAAAACAAAACAAAAAAAAGAATGTAGTTGTTTCTCAGTCCCAGCAAACTGAGTGTTTTCATCTGGGCATCTGTATAAGATGGAATCCTGAAGAAGTAGAATCCAAGAAGTGTGCTGTCAAGTAAGTGCAAGCAAGTAAAGAAGAGAGAATCCTTCCTTTTCCCACTGTCCTTATGTGGTCCTCCAGTAGAAGGTATGACCTAGATTAAAGCTGTATATCCCCACAATTGGAAACAAGTTGTTCTTAGAACTTATTCTTTCCCAGGCTGCCTGCCTTGAAAGCAGTTATCTCTTTGCCTCTGTGCCCTGACAGTAAAGTTGTTAACCTTTCATGGTTCAAAGATTTTCACAACCACTATGACTGGTAATCATGATCAAAGCCTGTTTCTTTCAGTCTCATGATCTGGATCACAGGTATGTTCTCCAAATCAGCAATGTCGTTCATTCCAGATATAGTAACATTGACAACTGAGAATAGCCATCACAGGATTAAAAGCAGAACTACCATACTTGAACATAAACTGCTCATTAATTCCTTTATACAACATGGAAGTGTAGTTTGGTGAGGTCTTTTTTTTTTTTTTGGTTTTTTGAGACAGGGTTTCTCTGTATAGCCCTGGCTGTCCTGGAACTCACTCTGTAGACCAGGCTGGCCTTGAACTCAGAAATCCACCTGTCTCTGCCTCCCAAGTGCTGGGATTGGTTATCTCCTTAAACATAGGATTTACCCCCAATCCACTTCTTGGTGTCCCCTTTGTCCATTATCTGCCCTCCTCATGTTTTTCCTTTTTCCTTTTGCTTCTTTTTATCCAACTAAAATTTCATGAAAGAAGAAAGAAGAGTCGCAACCACACAGCACAGTCCATACTAGGCTGTTTTAAGATTTCCTCTGATAATGCAATTAATTTAAATCTCTTCACTTTGGCCTTAGGCAGTTCTCCCAATGGAACGAAAAACAAACACTTTCTAAAACTATTACAGGAATGATCTCGAGGCAACACAATAATGTTCTACTCCTCTGAAGACCTTTGAGCCACGCCCCCACAGTTCAAATCACCCGCAGCACCTCTATCTTCCATGTGCCTATTAGTATGGCATATTAAACAGCTTTTAAGCCATGCCAATTCTTTCCTAAAACAATATCCCAAAGTCCAAAGGCCTCCAAGTAGAAACATAGCCAGGCCTATCACAGCAATAGCCAGTCCCTAGTACCAATTTCTGTCTAAGGTACCGTTTATACTGTGAGGAGACTCTATGACCAAGGCACCTGTGAAAAAGGAAAAATTTAATTGGGGTTAGCTTATATCTACCCCATTATCATCAGGTGGAAATCAGGGTACCACACAGACAGACATGTTAGTGAAGAAGGAGCTGTGAGTTCTGCATCTTTATCCCCAGGCAGCAAAAAGGAACTGGGTGCAACATGTGGCATAGCTTGAGCATGGGAAAGCTCAATGTCCAGTCTGCACCCTACATTCTCCAACAGGGCCACACATTATCCCAAACAACACAGCTCTGAATAGTGTCATTCCCTATGGGCCAAGCATTCAAATGTCAGTCTCTGGGGGCCTTCCCTATTCAAACCACCACTGCCCATGTTCAAGATCATCATTTATGTTGTCCCTCCATTTCCTACTCAGTACAGTAAAAGCAGTAGGGATGCCTTCAATCGTATCTGAAAGAGTGGTTTCTAACCTTCCTAATTCTCCAACCTTTCAGTTCAATTCCTCAGGTGTGTTGAAAGACCCAATCATTGAAAGAAAATTAAGTTTGAAACCTGTGCTGACTAATTAGATGGCTACAAGCCCGAGATAAAAACACCGGGATAGGCCCGAACAAAAGCAAACTGTTACATTCCTGGAACTAACAGGTCATAAAGATATGGGTCTTAAAGATCGAGAAGGCATGCAAGGATGTCCAGGTAGGCCCAGCCGGGTAATGGGCCATCTGGTCCTCTTTGATATAGTTTAAAGTTAACCAGATGCTCTGTTGACTCAGATTAGCACCACCCTTAGGAATTTCCCTATGCTCTGATCTGCATGTACTCTAGCTGATATTTGAACTAGCTAATCATGTATAGCCACAATGATTGCCCTGTACCCCCAGACCTTTTTCCTGTATAAACAACTAAGCCCTAAAGCCCGGGGTCGATCCCTCTGTCTCCTACATGAGATATGTTTCAACCCAGAGCTCCGCCATTACACTGCCTTGGGTGTTTCCATCAAGACGGGTCTCTCGTGTTTCCTTGGGTGCATGCTCTCTGGAGACTCGAGTGAGGGTCTCCCTGAAGGGGACTTTCACCATAAAATTATATTCCTTGATATTTCATAACATTAATGACTCTAGTTTTTTCCAGACTAGATCCAGATCCCTGGCCTTTTCCCCATCCAGGCTGGCCACCCAGATGACAACCCCAGCCTCAACCCCAGACATAAACTGAGGCAGAAAGGCTATGTCTGTAAAGCTGGCTCTGGAGAAGGCCCAGCGGCCAACCCGCTGCACCAAGCCATGTGGGCTGCTGGACCTGGCTGCTCAGCTACACATGACCCCAGGCTCAGCCCATGCTTCACCCACATACCCAACAACAACAGTGGAGGCTGGGTGGAGTTCACAGCTCTATACGGGGACAGGGCCCTGGAGGAGGCATGTCTGCGGGAGGGGCAACTGCTGCTTTGAAGCCCTCCAGCATGGGCTCACTAGGGGCCAAGGTCAGGCCGGAGAGCAGGGCACAGCAGTCAGGCACTCCTGAATGACCAAGTAGGTTTTTACAAAATATATTAATTGGGTTAAAATATTCTCTTTATTATCTGGTTTAAAAATTATTAAATTGGCATCTTGTAAATTGTGGTGATTAGATATTGCAGCCTTGGGAGCCAGTGGGAGATTCCCTGGTCAAACACACCTAGAGGAGCTGGTTAGCATTAACAAAATAAGGAATTTTATCTTGTCCTTTATATGAGAAATGGGGACTTTCTTATTTAGAGAATTTGAGGATACTAAATTTGTTTTGAGATTCATATGTTGCAGAAATGTATAGCCTTGGTGAATACCTTCATCAGACATGCTAAATTTGCTTGCTTGAACTCCTGGTGTCCTGAACTTCAGCCTGATCCAGTTAAGACACAGACATCAGAAGACTAATTCTCTTTTTTCCTTCCCCCCTTGTATTCTACGCCCCTGTTCAGCTCGAAGAAGCTATGACTGAGCCATCTACCTGGTTCCCTGGGCTTTGAGGCTAGAGAGGATTGTTAATAGGTTGTGTTTCTAGGAAATGTAAAGTGGTCATATTTAAAATAGGGAAGAAATAGACCAGATTTAATTGTATAACTATAGAAAGACTTATAATTTGTTATTGAGTCACATGTTCCTATTTGGTGCAGAATCTGCTTTGATACAAAATCAATGTTATCTTTGATATAAGGACCTTCTGATAATATTTATCCTGTACTGAAAATGAGTTAATTGGTATATAGACAATTTAAACTGAAAGCATTGTGTGACTAGAATTTGGTCAGGTATTTAAATATTTCTTCAGATACATAGTTTATTCTCAGAAAGTTTGCTTTGGTGTTTATATTATTAAGTTCTGAATTTTGTATCCTATATTGTAGTAGTGACTGGTAAAAGTTGAGGCGTGTGTTATAAACCATTTACATCTTAAATTGATATGCAGGAAATGAGTAAGAGCCTTTACATTGAAAATTTGTTGTTAAAATTGGGTGTACAATAGTGTTCTTATTGATTGAAAGGTGTAGCTAATGCAGGTCTGTTGTGTACACTTCAAGACCAAAAGATGAAGTTTTCTATAGACAGATCTGAGATGTTTAGACCTGTGAGTTTAGGGCCAAATTAGCAAATTCATGGCTCTGAGTTTATTGTTAGAGTGTCTTCAAGATTTTCATTAGAAATAACTGAGAATAGTTCAGACGATAGTCCAGATTCTTTATATAGATAGTTGGTTTTCAAAAACATCAGAAATCCACAGAATATGGCATTTGATATTATTTATTCATCTGGCTAGAGACCTGACTGTGACTGACAGCACCCTTTCTCAGACTCACAGAAGAGATTGAGCATCATTGTAGCTGCTCCAGCTATGGGGAGACAGCCACTGGGCAAAAGTTGCTTCTTCATCTGCAGATGATACTGTCCAAAAAGGACACACAGGCCTAGGACAAGCTTATATCTGCCGAGACAGAGGAGGCCAGTTCTTAGTGTTCCTGTTATCAGACATTCACGAGCCAGAAGGCTGAAGATTGATGCTCCAACGTTTTAAAGGACTGTCCAGGTGTCCAGCAGTCTCTATTAATTGGCAATATTTTTGGAAGCTGTGTTAGGCTTCCCATATATTCTCTATTATTCGGTCATTCCTGGATTTCTGGTGGAGTTGAAAGACTACAAAAGTTAGAAGATATGCAGGATAAGTCGTTAAGAAAACTCGTGCAGGTAGCTGAGAAAGTGTTTTTATAAATGGAGAAAGAAGAAGGAAAGTTGCAGAAGGACTGTAAAAGGGTATAGTGAGTGTGAAGAGATAAGAGGAAAAGCTAGGAAGCTTGAGAGCTAGTAAGGTAGTACCTGGCAATAAAAGAGAGTTAGGAGTTCCCTGAGAGTTATGTTGAGAGACTGCAGGGGCAGCTATAGGAACATCTGCTATGGCATTGCAGCATAAGGCTTATGAAGAGTTAAGAGCCGCTATTGATTTAAATATAGAAGAATGTTGCTTTAATGTAAACGATTCAGGAGTCATTAGAGACACCATGAGAGAGACTAGATCGAAGACAGGGACAGAGAAGCACAACAAAACTGGTTCGAAAGTTGGTTTAGCAAATCCCCGTGGATGACTACTCTGGTGTCCTCCCTTCTTGGACCCCTTTTAAATCTGCTTTTTCTGTTAACTACAGTCCCATTTGGGCTTAATAGACTAGTTGCCTTTATTAAAGAAAGAATAAGTGCTGTTCAGATTGTAATGTTATGCCAACAATATTATAATTTGCAAGGCCAGAAAAATCTAAAATATGATGATACTGATATCTAATTCTATGATTAGAACTGTTCACTAGAAGAAGTGTAGAATATAAGGGTGGGGAATTTTAGAGTTTTAAAAATAAGAGCATTTATTAGAAATATGGTAGTATATAGTGTATAACCTTTACTTAAGAAGTAAGGGGGAAACTTCTGTACCTAGCCAAGAATGCAGACTGGCCAGTTTCAGGAATCTATTGGTTTCAAGGCCCCTAGTTGGGGGCCCACACAAGAAGCAAGATATGAATCATCTGGGTGGTCAGCCATGAAAAGAATAACCATTGTCCAAACCACAGTCTTGTGACAATGAAAGTGCAGAATGTTTTCCTTGTGACCCTAACTCAATTACTGGCTGAGTCTCTTAGAATTTTCCACTGTTTTCCTGTTATCTTTCCTTGGTAACCCCCTCACCCCCTACCTTGTGGTTTTTCGCTTTAAATACCCCTTACTTCTTGTGTTTGGGGTTGAACTCCTCTGGCCTGCTAGGCTATGTGTTCGACCCCAGATCTGGCTTACCTTCCCCCCCACCCCTGAATAAACCTCATGCTGTTGCATCAAGATTGGTCTCTCATGAGTTATTGGGTTGTCACATCATCCGGAGACTTGAGTGAGGGTCTCCCCAGTTCTGTGGGTCTTTCACTATAAGGCGCAAACTGGTGCCAGGAGGTTGTGGCACACACCTTTAATACCAGCACTTGGGAGGCAGAGGCAGGTGGTTCTCTGAGTTTGTGGCCAGCCCGGTCTACAGAGTGAGTTCCAGGACAGCCAGTGCTATAGAGAAACTCTGTCTGGAATAAAGAAAAAAAAAAAAGTAAAAAAAAAGTACGCAAACTGGTGAGAGGGGCACCAGCACATTTGAAGAATTTTGCTCTTGCCCTTTTCCTTCTGTCAGGTCTTAGGGTGGGAGATGCTGCTGCTCAATTAGATGAATTAAATTCAATGGGTTTAATTGGGCCCCAAGGAAACAAGGGACAGGTGGCAGCATTGAATCACCAGAGACAAGGTGATCATAGTTATTATAATGGACAGCATAGACAAAACAATGTTTATAATGATATAGCCCATAATGTTCAGCACAGGAGAGGTGAAATTTATAATGGCATGACTTGTTTGGACCTTTGGTACTGGCTAATCAATCATGGTGTTTCCAGGCAGGAAATAAATAGGAAGCCTGGTGCATATCTATTGGACATGTATAAGCAGAAAAATGCTCAAACAGGTGAAAGAAGGACTACATGGGATCGTGGAAAAAGGCAGTCTCAGCCAGTGAATCAATTTCCAGACTTGAGTCAGTTTGCAGATCTACAATCCCTTGAATGAAGAGGTGGCCAGGTTCCCCTGAGTAAGGATCTTAATAATGTACCTACAAGTTTTGTTGTTAGCCTTTCTTCCGTTAGTCCCCAGAGGGACCTACGGCCTTTTACAAGTGTAACTGTACACTGGGGGAAAGGAAATAATCAGATTTTCTGGGGTCTCTTGGATACTGGTTCTGAATTGACACTGATCCCAGGAGATCCCAAGAAACATTGTGGCCCTCAGTTAAAGTAGAGGCTTATGGAGGACAGGTGATTAATGGAGCTTTGACTGATATTCGACTCACAGTAGGTCCAGTAAGTCCCTGAATACATCCTGTGGTCGTTTCTCCAGTTCCAGAATGTATAATTGGAATAGATATACTCAAATTTGGCAGACCTCTCACATTGGTTTCCTGACCTGTGGAGTGAGGGCTATTATGGTTGGAAAGGCTAAATGGAACCCTTTAGAATTGCTTCTGCCAAAGAAAATAGTGAATCAAAAACAATATTGTATTCCTGGAGGAATTGCAGAAATTACTGCCACCATCAAGGACTTGAAAGATGCAGGGGTGGTGGTTCCCAACACATCTCCTTTTAACCCTCCTATCTGGCCAGTGCAGAAGACAGATGGATCATGGAGAATGACAGTTGATCATCAAAAACTAAATCAAGTAGGAACTCCAATTGCAGCTGCTGCTGTACCAGATGTAGTTTCTATACTTGACCTAATTAACACATCACCTGGTACCTGGTATGCAGCCATTGATCTGGCAAGTGCCTTTTTCTCAGTAGCTGTCCATAAGGACCACCAGAAGCAATTTTCTTTCAGTTGGCAAGGCCAGCAGTATAGCTTTACAGTTTTCCCTCAAGGATATATTAACTCTCCTGCCCTGTGTGGGGCGTTCTGTTCAGGAAATTTTCCCCTGTGCTTATGTGCTTGAGGCACTTCCCCACTTGCTTTTCTTTTAGTTTCAGTGTATCTGGTTTGATGTGGAGGTCCCTGGTCCACTTGGACTTGAGCTTTGTACAAGGAGATAGGAATGGATCCATTTGCATTCTTCTACATGCTAACCGCCAGTTGAGCCAGTACCATTTGTTGAAAATGCTGTCTTTTTTCCATTCCTTTTTAGCTCCTTTGTCAAATATCAAGTGACCATACATGTGTGGGTTCATTTCTGGGTCTTCAATTCTGTTCCATTGATCTACCTGCCTGTTACTGTACCAATATCATGCAGTTCTTATCACAATTGCTCTGTAGTACAATTTAAGGTTTGAGATGGTGATTCCACCAGAGCTTCCTATATTGTTGAGAATGGTTTTGGCTATCCTGGGTTTTTTGTTGTTCCAGAAGAATTTGCAAATTGCTCTTTCTAAGTCTGTGAGGAATTGAGTTGGAATTTTGATGAGGATTGCATTGAATCTGTAGATTGCCTTCGGTAAGATGGCCAATTTTACTATATTAATCCTGCCATTCCACAAGCATGGGATATCTTTCCATCTTCTGAGATCTTCAATTTCCTTCTTCAGAGACTTGAAGTTCTCGTTGAACATATCTTTTACTTGCTTAGTTAGAGTTACACCAAGGTATTTTATATTATTTGTAACTATTGTGAAGGGTATTGTTTCCCTAATTTCTTTCTCCAGCTGTTATCCTTTGTGTACAGAAAGGCGTCTGATTTGCATGAGTTAATCGTATATTCAGCTACATTGCTGAAGTCAACAGCAGGATCTTAATTAGACCTAAAGTGACAAAACACTCCTAAGTAGAATGGCAAATGCAATGTGTGTGTGTGTGTATGTGTGTGTGTGTGTGTGTGCAATATATATAAAGCAGGCCACAATGAGACCTAACATAACAATCCCTCTGCCATCTGTAAATGTGCTACAAACTTAGAATGGTGGAAACGTCCCTTAATATTTTTTGGTATATGAAACTTAAACATATTTTATTCACTGATATTACATCCACATCCAATATACAACTCAATTTTGAACCCTTTTTTTTTCCAGTATTCTGAAGAACTGCAATCTGTGAGGGTTGGAGGATGATAGAACTACTATGCTGGGGTCTGGGAACTGGAGTTTCCCCTTGTAGAAGGGGAGCTGAAAGTCAGGAGTCTTATGAATATGCAAGGTAGACAGCAGGTGCCAGGTCCACCAAAAAAGGAACCTCACCATTAAGTACCAGAGCCCCTCCCCTGTACACTTATGTCCTCCACTGAAGTGACAAGAACTAAACATGAGAACAGTTACTTCACAGAAATTTAATTTCACATTTTCCTTCCCAATAAGATAGAGAAATTAAGTATCCATACAGTGCTGTATGATTATGAGATTTTTCAGAAGAAGAAAAAGTCTCCACTGAGTATCTTCACTGAGGACTTGAGCCATCATGAAGAAGTTGACCATGGCATCTGAAGGTTGGTTTGTCCAGGGAGGGAGGCAGGAAATTCATGTGGAAGTCTCAACGGATAGGTGGCATTCCAGGCTTCCCATCTGGGAAGCAGTGAATGCTGATTGGACAGCAGTGATGGGTTCCCATGAAGCTGTGCAGAAGATGCAGACATGCCATAATCCCAGGGCTGGTATACTGGAGATGGCATCATCATTGGAGGTTGAGGGATCATGGAAGGCAGAGAGTTACCAGACAAATCATACACAGCACCTGAGAGAAGAAAGAGAGAGAGCTTAAACATGGATCCTCACTCTCCCCAGTCGCTGTAAGTAATTACCTGGCCTCTGGGTCAGAGTCAACTATGAACAAGTCCCAGTTCCATTGCCTTGGGGTGACACAGCAAGTTAGACATTCGAGGACAATAGTCCAACACAGTCCTGTGGGAATGGGGCTTCACCCCATAGTCTGCTCAGCTCTATCCTCATGAAGGACAGGCCAGCTGATGCCACTGCTTACAGTCCCCAAAGTGTCTATGCAGAAGAGACTCACCTGGAACATAGCCTTCCTGACATTTGGGACCCAAGATCCTGTACAGGGCCTCTGCATAGGGAGAAAACAAGGGTTCCGTCCTTGGTCTCTCGTTAATGAGGGTCTCGTGCAGATGCTTCAGGGTCCACATCAGGCCCAAACAGCTTTCCCTGGACTTGTTCAGGCCCATCTCATAGAGATGCTGGCAAACAAGACCGGCCTTCTCCTCGATCTTCTTGCCTGGGTGACCGATTTCCTGTTCAACCACTTCCCACTCCTGCAGGAAGCTCCTGATTTCAGGGTCAGTCCATGGGCCTGGATAGACAGAGGGACAGGAAGAGGATGTCAGAGTTCACACACATGTACATGGCAACTCTTCTCAGGGACTCTTCCCACACATTGAACTGTCAAAAATGGGCTCTTTCTGTTATCAAGAGCTTAGAATCAGGGATTTCACTCTCAATACCTGAGGACCTTCGGCCTTCCTGCATCGGTCTCCTACTATTGGCTTCTTGGCTATTTCTCTCACTTTGGACTTGGTCATCATCTCTCTGTGCAGAAAGGAATAAATTAAACATTAAAACAGGTTTCTAACAACAGGAATCCCTGTCTGCTAGCTATGAATGGACTCAGGAAACAGCCTCCTGTGGCATAAGCTAAGCAATTGACTCTTACTTCCTCATCCTAAGGGGCTGCTGCATTCTCATCTAATGAGAAAACTGGCCTGGGAACTTAAACCAAGGAAAATCTAGAGTGAACAGGGCAGGTGCCTTTCATCAAGTGGAAGGTAAGACACCAAAACCCCTCTCCTTTGTAAAGGCCACAGCCACTCTGTCTAGTTCACCTTCTCACCATTTTCTGCAGGAGAAAAAGAAAATCACTTTCAAAATCTCCTAATAAATTCCAGATGTGCTTCAAACAAAAGGTATCAGACAAATTGTGTGAAACTATACTTTTCCAGCCTAGATCACAAAACGTGGGTGTCTGGCAGGTGACCATAATGCCATTCATTCCTAAGAGGTGTAGGGATTCTCAGAAATTCAGCATCATTCTTGGCTACACAGTTGCTTGTGGGTGAGCCCTGGATAATTAAGATGCTGAATCAAGAAACTCAAGGACAAAAAAAAAAAAAATCTTGTTGTACCTCTGAAAATTATAGACGATATTTCAAACAAATGATAGTTAACAATGTTTAGCCATATGTTGTGGCAAAAAAATCCAGGTTCCTGGGCATATACCCAGAAGATGCTCCAACATGAAGGACAATGCTCTGCTATGTTCATAGCAGCCTTATGTATAATAACCAGAAGCTGGAAAGAACCCAGATGTCTATCAACAGAGGAATGGATATAGAAACTGTGATTTATTTACACAACAGAGTACCAGCTATTAAAAACAATAAATTTATGAAATTCTTAGGGAAATGGATGGATCTGCAGGATATCATCCTGAGTGAGGTAAACCGATCACAAAAGAACACACAAAGTATGCACTCACTGATAAGTGAGTATTAGCCAGAAGCTAGGAATACCCAAGATACAATCCACAAATCACCAAAAAACTCAAGAAGGAAGACCAAAGTACGGATACTTCGATTCTTCTTAGAAGGGGGAACAAAATGCCCATGGAAGGAGATACAGACACAAAGTGTGGAACAGAAATTCAAGGAAGGACAATCCAGAGACTGTCCCATGTTGGTATGTGTCCCATATACAATTACCAAACCCAGACACTATTGTGGATGCAAGCTGACAGTTGCCTGATATAGCTGACTCCTGAGAGGCTCTGCCAGTGCCCGATTAATACAGAAGTGGAGGCTCACAGCTATCCACAGGACTGAGCACAGGGTCCCCATTGAAAGAGCTAGAGAAAGGACCCAAAGAGCTGAAAGGGTTTCCAGCCACATACGGAACAACAATATGATCTAATCTTTACCCTCAGAGCTTCCAGGGACTAAACCACAGACCAAAGAGTATACATGGTGGGACTCATGTCTCCACCTATATATGTAGCAGACGATGGCCTAGTCAGACATCAATGGGAGGAGAGGCCCTTGATACTGGGAAGGCTCTATGCCCCATTGTAGGGGAATGCCAGGACCAAGAATAGGGAGAGGGTGGGTTGGTGAGCAGGGGGAGAGGGGAGGAGTAGGAATTTTTTTCAGAGGGGAAACCAGGAAAGGGTAGAACATTTGAAATGTAAACATAGAAAATATGTAATAAAAAAATCCCAGCTATTGTCTAGAACAAATGAGTGCATTTCCCCTAACTCACCTGCATTTTCTCTCCTGAGCTTCCTTTGCTGACCACAGTGAGGACACTAGGGTCTGCAGTGCTGTGTCTTAGTGTCCACATGAGTGTGGGTTATACAAGGAGCTCTGCTTACTTCCCAGGACTTCTGCAAGTCTGAGAATCTTGTGCAAATGTGGTCCTTTTAAAGCACTTCACTTTGATTGAATCTGACCCAACAGACCTGTCTGTGTAGGGTGGGTCAGCAATTGTTATTCCGATGCCTTTAATCCCACCTCCCATGCTGAAGAGACATCGAGGACTATGATAAGGATATTGTAGGCTACATAGTAAGACCCTACAGTATCCATTCACAACTATCAAAGACACTAAGTAATAACTAAGTCAATTAATTTCAGTGCCTTTGATGGGACAGTGCTTATTTAAATGATGCTGGGCATTCTTCAATTTCTAAAATTGAGACCAAACTCTGGAGCCAGATACACTGGTATTCCTGACTGTGGCTTCACCTCTGATGTGCTGGGATGAAAAGTAATGCCCAGAGAGAAGCCCATTTGCTAAATACTGTCTTAGCTGTCTGAAAACAGGAAGTCTTGTATTCCTCTGAAGGAAGGTGGAGATTCTCAGGTGCTCCACCACCATGTCTGCCTGGATGGTGTCATCATTCATGCCGTGATTATATTGGAGTAAACCTCAAAAGCCCTAAGGCATTCCCAATTAAATGTTGTTGTAATGGCTATTCCGGGTTGTCAACTTGACTATATCTGGAATGAACTACAATCCAGAATTAGAAGGCTCACCTGTGGCCCTAATCTGGAGGCTGAGAGATACAAGTTTCCAGCTTGAATCTTGGCATGGAGATCTTGAGTCATAGTGACTATGAATTCCAGAAGATTAAGATTGGAAGATCCATGAGTTCAAGGTCATCTGGGATTAATGATGTGGTGGCACACACCTTAAATCTTGACCACAACTTTAATCTGGGCCACACCTGTTCCTGGAGACTTATGGACCTATGGACCTTGGAAAAAGGAAGGCTCTCTCTCCTTCCCAGCTTTTCTTGTGAGATTGAGCAACTGCTAGATCCTTGGACTTCCATTCACAGCTGCAGCTAACCAATGTTGGGAGTTGGTTCTCTGGGTTGAGCCAAGTTTACAACAAAAAGACTGACATTATTTGCATTGACAAAAGACGTCATTAAAAAGTCCAGCATAGACTTTGTTCTTTGGTTTACTGTGAT
>JADRCD010174673.1:0-10974 GCA_019843815.1 Montemys delectorum | reverse complement strand
TTTTTTTTGTTTTTGTTCTGTTTTTCTTTATTGAATGTCTCTCTGACGGCTCCTCAGTGAGCATGGGCTAGGAAGGGCACACAGATGATTACTGCAGCAGAATTTTCTCGGCAGAGGAGAAAGCCTGTCTGACTGCTGTGTCACTCCAGAGTGGATGCATGGAGTTCAGGGGTCCCTGTTCCCAACTTGGTCTGACTGCACACGGGCGCTGGGACGAATTCCTTAAGACCCTCTCAGCTTCCCCCATGATAACAATATAGTTGTTATGACTCCAGCCAGGACGCTTGCGTCCCTGGTAGCAAGCAGCAGGAAGGGGTCAGCCCTGCATCAGAAACGCTAAGGGCACCCCAGATATCTCTGGCAGACTTCTGCTTAGGGCTCAGGGTCACCTACCTGCATGGGATCTTGGGAGGTACATTTTTTTTAGCCATCCAGCTTGTAAAATAGAGGAAGACTTGGGAAGTGGGGGTCGGCACTGGTGTCCAGTGGGGCATCCTCGGGTATTTATTTGAGATCAAATGTCCCATTCTGTAAGTTTAATGGTTCATATCTATAGCGCAGTTAGGATGTACCCCTTGCTGTCTTGCTAGCCCCCTTGCATGTCACAGAACCATTGGAAGTCAGTGGTCACCTTATGCAGATTGAGGAGTTACTGTGGCCACACGCTAGGCAGAGGTGTATCAAGCTGGATATGGAGTCTGTAATCCTGTCTTGGTCTCTTCCTGGCCTCACCATCCCTTACACATCAGGGTGAAGCCCATGACTGTAGAAATCCCATGATTCTCTTCTCCCCAGGCCTGGCATCCGTAGAAGCCTACAGCTACAAGACCAATGAGTGGTTCTTCGTGGCTCCCATGAACACACGGCGAAGCAGCGTGGGAGTGGGTGTCGTGGAGGGTAAGGAGCTGGCAGAGGGTGGTGGCCGCTCCTACCCTAGTCTGTGGGTCTCGTCCTGAGTCCAGCGTTGTGCTTGATGCTCCCTCTACTGTGGGCTCCACTCTTCAGGTCACTGGCTAGAGTTAGGTTCATTGTCTCTAGTAAACAGACGAGGAGGGTGAGACTGGGTGGGGAAGCTCCTGAGCCAAGGCTAAGAAGGGGGTCAGCAGGTTGGGAGAGAAAGAGGAGACTTAGGGGAGAGTGGCAGCCTGTCCCTTGGCCACCTGTAAGTATCTCTGCTAGCAGTGGGGGATGGGAAGGAAGTAGGAAGCCCAGAGTCAACAAACTGGGGTACACTGTAGCCCAGAGGGGTGCTAATTATGCTTGGTTAATTCTCTGCTCACCTTCATGTGTTGCATGCTAGCAGGGCCATGAGAAAGGCAGGCTTTTTTTTCCCCTTGGGTCTGACATGTCCCTGGATAGGCTAGGTATGGGGTGTGGCTGAGGCAGGAGGGCATGCCCAGAAGTTGGTAAAACATCCTTTTCTCTTACTTATTCATTTTTTTTTAAGATTTTATTTTATTTATTTTTATGTGTATGAGTACACTGTAGCTGTACAGATGGCCTGTGAGCCATCATGTGTGTGGCTGCTGGGAATTGAACTCAGGACCTCTGCCGGCTGGAGCGGGCCGCTTGCTCCAGCGCAATTCACTGTAGCTGTCTTCAGACGCACCAGAAGAGGGCGTCAGATCTCATTACGGGTGGTTGTGAGCCACCATGTGGTTGCTGGTATCCGAACTCAGGACCTTCGGAAGAGCAGTCAGTGTTCTTACCCGCTGAGCAGTCTCACCAGCCCTCTCTTACTAATTCTTTCAAGGCCTCTGGAAGAACACAGGCGGGACTCCACTTTTTCTCATTGGGAAAACGAAGTCCTTTTATTATGATAGTGAACAGCAGAGCAGTCCTCAAGGTTTTCTGACTCCTAATCTGGATTCAGAGTCAGGTCTCCATTGCTGATAGGTAGGAGTTTGTGAGCTCAGTACCCACTCAGAGGCCAGGATTCCGTCCCTCTATCAGGATAAATTGTATCCAAGAGCTTTGTCCAGCTAGCTTCTCCTTTCTCTTCTTGTATCTCAGCAAACAGACCAGGGCCTAAAAACAGCATGCACACTCAAGAGAGAAACTGCTTGCTGTTGCTGATACTAGAGTGACAAGGGCTGTGTCACCTCTGCCTGCTTACAGAAGGGCGGGCAAGCGGCTTGCCCTGCAGCTGTAGAGGAAAGCTGGGGGCTTGTTTCTCTCTCACCTGTCCTACACCTGATGCTCCGTGGGCTGTGGGCTGCCTCAAGACGCAGAAAGCGTCTCTAAAAACGTGCGGGAAGCACTGGAGTAGACTGTGCTTCTTAGTGGCTGGGGACTCGACTTTCTGCACGCTCTTCTCTCCCGGCACATCCTCACACTACCAAGGTTATGCAGTCTGAATGACCCTTAACAATTACAGGGTCATTTGCTACTTGCTGCCTAAAAGACTCCCTCATAAGGATACGGTTCAGGGTGGATTGGAGCATAGAAATACCCAACAGAGCAGAGAGTCACAGAGATGGGACTCCCTGAGCTGGCACACACAGAGAGAGCGGCCCCGGGGGTGGGGTGGGGTGGGGAATTTGTTTGTCAGCTTTGACCTTGTGGGGGAGGAGCTATGCATGAGTCCTTTTTCAGAAAGGTCAGTTGAAAAGACTTGGAGAAAAACACAGCTCGGTGATAGAGGATTGCTGGATCAGTGGCCTTGAAGGTACAGCACTGTTTTGGGCCCCCTAGAAGCTGACAATGCAATCATGGATTTTCACATCCTGATTGTACCCTACATGTTAGGGACTCATATAATGCCCCTCCCCCCCAGTTCTTAATTAAGTAACTCTAACCCTGTGCTTATTTAGCCTGCAACTAGTGTCCATTTGGCCTGTGGCTGGTGTTGTGGGATCCTGTGGATCTGATGTCCATAGGTGAAGTAGGGCTTATTTCCCTGTCCCCACAGAAGGAACTCTCTAAGACTAAATGTTAAACCCCATACGTTTGAATCCTTGTCCTCACAGGTTAGATAATGACTGTCCCCCGCTTTACTGCACCTAGATCCCAGCTCCCAGCCCCAGTTGGAAATGACTCTCCCATAGGAGTTCAGTGTTATTTTTTTATTTGAGAATAGTTGATAGTACTTCAGGGTTCTTGTATACTGCTCAGAGAACAAAGTTGGCCTGCAGAAAAATCCCAGCTGCCTCAGCCCTGGGTGCACACAGATCGCTTCACTCATGGCTTGGGTGAAGCTAGAAGAATATTCTTCCCGATCTTCTTCCTTTGTCAGCGTGAGCGTACAGCCCGAAAGCCCGGTGTGTGGTCATGGCAGAGAGCCTCGTAGCTTCCAGTGCTGGTGTCTTCTAGGTGTGCTTTAACCTAGCTCCTCAAGCAAGACTGTATCGAACCCCATTGATGCTGAGTGGGCGCTCTGTGCTGGATACCTGAGCCTTTTAGGAGGCTTCAACATTGCGTCTCAGGGCTTCAGAGCAGATAGAAGGTGTATATGTGCGGGGAGATGTGCCCTGTGTGTGGAGAGCAAGGCGGGTCCTCCCAGAAGACGGAGACAGAGGTACCTTGGAGCCAAGTTCCTGTTCCACGTCTGTGCTGCCCACACCAACCTCAGTCACTCCCATCTATTCCAGGGAAGCTGTATGCTGTCGGCGGTTACGATGGGGCTTCCAGGCAGTGCCTGAGCACTGTGGAGCAGTACAACCCAGCCACCAACGAGTGGATATATGTGGCAGACATGAGCACCCGACGCAGTGGTGCTGGTATGTACGTGAGAGCCTCAGGGCACAGGAGAGCATGGGGCTGGGGGAACAGGCTGGGACTAGAGACAAACCATGGAACTGTGCCTTGTTTCCCCTCATCCTGTCTCTTCTCCTCTAGTTGTAAGTAACCCCATCACCACACGTCCAGAGGCGCGCACACAAGGGTCAGCCTTTCCCAGGGCTCCTTGCTCCTTGCTCAGCATGGAAGGCATGTTGTCTTCACTGCCCCATTTTGTGTTTGTTTGAGACAACTCCTCCATGGCCCAGGCTAGCCTTGAGATCACCAGTAGCCCAGGCTATACTAGAGCATTCTTTTTGTTTGTGCTCAGGCCTACATCTCTGGGGAGTACAGGCGTACTATGTATACCAGGTGATGTCATGATACAAATATTCATCCCTTCCTTCCTCTGAATCCCACTCTAGCCCAGGTTGCCCTCAGACTTGTGATTTCCCACTTTAGCCTCTGGGGTTACAGGTGTGCCTGGCCGATGCCTCTACCCACCTAGTCACCTCAGTTTACCAATGCTAATTCCTCTGACCAGAGTTTGAAAGTCAGTCCAGCCTGAGGTGGATCACTTTGCTCAAGGTTATAGAATTGGAAGCTTGCAGAGTTAGAATTCTCTTTCCAAGGTAATTGTTTTTAGCCCTTTAATAATGAGCCTTATTCCCCCGAGGGAGGACAGGTGCTACTGCTCTGGCTTTAGCTAAGAAGCCTCACTGGCCTACCTGAAGCCTATGTCTTGGGAGTAGAGGCGGGAGTAGAGTGTTTACGGCTGGAGATAAACCATGGTCCCCTACACCCATGTTTTCTTGCTTTGTTTCTCTCTATCTGGAGAGGTAATGACCTCCCAAAGAGTTTCTATGTCACGGGGGAAGTCCAGACACTTAGGAGTCCAGCAGCCCCATCCTTTCTCTTCCATCTTCCCCGTCATCCCAGGAGCCGTGGCCGGTTCCTGGGGGCTACTGATGATTGATGTCATTCTCTATTTGGGGCCGGTGGGAAGGCCTCTGGACTACTGAGAAGGGATACTACATACTCTTCACACTCTCCACATGCCCATCCCTCATCCCATCTGCTTTCAGAGACTGGATTATGACCATACATATCCCCGTCTCTAGCATTTTGTGAAAAACAGGTTGTTTAAAATTTTTTTTTTTTTTTAAAGAGAAGTTTTGTGTCCACATTGGTGGGCCAAGTTGAAAGTCTGCACAGTTCCACTTCAGAAGCACAAGATTTTGGAGTTCTTTGGGGGAGCCGTCTCTACTTATCCTGACAACGTGGCCCCTCATGAATGCCTTGAAGTCAAGAGACCTAAGCTTTAGATCTGAGTGTGCTTGACCTCGCCCCGTCAGCTTGGGCAACCCCATTCCCCACCATTGACATTTAATACCTCAGCTGTGCAATGCACTGGCTGCCCATGTTCCCAAAGGGCCAGCTCCATTCGTAAATTCTGTGACATTGTCCCCCTTTCCTGATGGTTTAGTAATTATAGCTTCTAGCACCTTCTATTTGCGTTCTAAAAAATCCACACATGACTTGGGCCAGGTGCTGAAGGCCTGCAGTGGTGATGCCTGTTCCCTGCTAGCAGCTCAGAAGGCGGTTGGGGTGGATGCTCCTTGTTCAGATTACTATGGAACCCTGTCCTGGGACGGAACCCTGTCCCAGGTCCCTTCCTTTCTTCAGTGCTTCACTTGGATAAAGAGTTAGGGATGTGTCATCCATGCACTTGTCCTGGTAGTGCTCATGGCAGCCAAAGACCTAGAGATGGAAGGCTCTATATTCCAGCTCCCTGAGCCTGGTGTGGCTCTACGTGGGAGTCTATGAGCAGGCTGCCCAGGGTTGTGGAAGAGTTGCTGTGGGAATGTCTGGGTGGCCCTTAGCTCCCCCATTCGTGGACAGCACAAGCAGAGGGATGGACACAGTGGTGGAAAGAGACCATCTCAGGGTCCTGGAAGTGTCAGCTCCTGCTCACCCCAGAGGAAGGGAAGGTGAAGCAACTCTAGGGCCTACTGAATTTTCTGACTCTCACAGCCTGACACCAGCCGTGCGTTGCTGGCGCAGCAGCACCATCTGCTGCTCGTTTAGGGCAACTGCCAGGAACCACTGGCAACGGGCTATAACTTCTGGCTGGGATTTTATATGGCACCCTGTCATTTAAATAGTAGTTGCAGGAGCCCATCACCAGCAGCCTCGGGGAAATGGACTGGGGCAAGACGTAAACAGTTCCTGACTTCATGAAGTCTGTTTAGCCTCCAGATCCAGCCCCCAGCCCCACAGTCTGGCTGCACACTGAATTCACCGAGACACCCCTTTGGACCTCCGACCAGTGTCTCTGGGATTAAGGTTTTATTTTTGCAGAAAGGACGCAGCCTGTCTACAGAAAACAATAGACCATGGAATCGTGTGTACATTCCAACTCCCCCCCCCTCTATGAATGGGAAAGAGAAAGGGCCACCCAGAGGGAGGGGGTGTTGGAGAGGTAGGTCCAGGTATCCCAGCTGCCAGGCAAGCCACCCTCACTAGCCCCGTCTCTTCCTGAATGGCCTCTGTCTCCTCAGTCTTGCAGCACAGAACTGCTCAGCTCCTTCCCCGGGACAGGCCCGATGCCTTCTGCTGTCAAGGTGAAGAGGGGCTGAAGGAACAGGCTGGCGGGGTGTCTCCCTGGCGACGGCCTCCGCTCTGGCTCAACAGATACACGGCTGAACACTAAGATGCTGCGGAAAAACAAGGCAATATGAATATGCCGCAGTGCTGGTTTACTCTTGAGAATTAGCCTCTTTTCACATTTTAGTGCATTTCTTTGAGCCTTTAAAAAAAAATCCCTTTGAGTCAGGCAGTGGTGGCGCACGCCTTTAATCCCAGCACTTGGGAGGCAGAGGCAGGCAGATGTCTGAGTTTTGAGGCCAGCCTGGTCTACAGAGTGAGTTCTAGGACAGCCAGGGCTACACACAGAAACCCTGTCTCGAAAAAAAAAAAAAAACCCAAAACAACAACAACAACAACAACAAAAATCCCTTTGATACCCCTGTATATGTATACACACGTACATATTTACATTTTAAAAGCAGAAATTGGTCACGTTGGCATTGCACCTCATTGTTTGTAGGCTGCCTGTCTTATGGGGAGCCAGGCAGGGCATCGTTACATTTGTTTTACAGGTTAGGGCAATGAAATCCAGGGAGACAGAACTTGCTCCCCAAGTCGCCCTGCTGCCCAATGGCTATCCAGGGTTGCTTACAAGGCCTCTTGGGTTCTGGTTCTGGAGCCTGAGTCTGGGACACTGTGCTCTGCCTTTCAGGGGTTGGGGTGCTCAGTGGACAGCTGTATGCCACCGGCGGACATGACGGACCCTTGGTGAGGAAGAGTGTTGAAGTTTATGATCCTGGGACAAACACTTGGAAGCAGGTGGCAGACATGAACATGTGCCGGCGCAACGCAGGTAATGTGACTGCTTTCCTCTTCTCTCCTGCGAGATCACAGTTCTTCCCCCTCCCCACCTCTGAGTGATAGGAAGAGGGACGGGATTGCCAGAGTAGGTAGCTAAGAGTGGCTCTGAGTCAAGGTCCCTGGCTGAGACTCAGCGCAGTCCCTTCTCTCTGATGGTGGCTGGTGGCTGATGGCCACATTCACCAGTGCTTCCTATGATGATGGCTCTGCTGGTTGCCATGTCCAGGGCTGTGTGTGCCCAAGCCACACAGTGGTACTGTATTATGTTTTTTTCTGCCAATGTCTGGCTGGAAGGTCTTTCTTCATACTTCCATGGTGTCCAAGTTCCTTCCTGGTAGGAGAGCCAGACCTCACTTGATCCTCCATTGTTGTCTCTTCTTTTATTTCCTGTCCCGGAGCACATAGCAGGATCTCGTGTTGTGGGGCCCCAACAGCCCTGCCAAGCTCTTCCTATCTTGCTTCTTTGCTCTGGGAAAGGGTAGGCTGGCTTTGCCCACCACCCAAGGCTGGACGGCCTTAACAAGTGCCACCAAGGCAGATCTTACCTGTTTGCTAAACTTACCACAGCCGACTTGTTAGAAGTGTCAACCAGGGGCATCTGTAACTGGCTCCCTGCATGAGCCTGCTGTGATGCCCATTGGCCTTCGATCACAGGAACAAGGAGTTTGGAGCCTATAAGGCAGCTAAGCCTGCCCACCGTCTACGAATCAAGCAAGAAACATGCACATGTACGCACATTCACATATGGGTATTACTTATTTAAGAACAAGTGGAACCTCCCATAGCATTATTAGCTTTCCCATCCTTGATCAAGGTCTGCTTACAGGTGTCTTCATCGTCTCACGTCACGTGGCTATATCATAGTTTACCCAGTTCGTTATTGAACACTTCATTGAAGACACCTTTTCTATGCTACCAGTAATGCTGCTGTTGCCATAAGCAATCCTTAGAGTTAAGTCAGAGTATGCACTGAAAGTGCCTTCTCTAGAAGAGAAGGCCCAAAGTAGAATCTTGAGGCAGAGGAAGGAGCCGTGTGTCAGGCGGCAAGAAGGAAGGCAGGCGGTACTCAGTCTATGCTCCCGCCAGTACTGAGAGTATTGATCAGCGTTGCTAGTTACCACTTCATTTTATTTTTTTGTTATCAGTCTGCCATCTTTCATTGAATTCTCCTTGTTACAAGCAAACAGATAGATAGGTAAAGCAAAACCCCTCCCCCAAGTTCGTCAGCAACTTGGACCAATCAGCAGCTTCATTTTCAGTCTCTGGAGGCGGGACTTCCAGAGTAACTGGAACTTGGAGAGAGGCGTGGCAATTAGCAGGAGGTGGGCAGAGAGGCGTGGTTATCTGTGGTAAGGCAGGGTCTGATAGAATCAGCCCTCAGCTATAGGAGGGTCACACTTCCTCCCTTTTTATTTAGAAAACAGCAGGACAAAGGCATACTCATACATCACAGTCCTGCATGGAAATTTTCATGGTGTTTTGATGAATATCACCTGTAGTATAATATCTACTGGCAAGTATCTTACCCGTCTTTGGGATCATGTACATCTAGTTTGACACTGCAAACCGGGCTTGTTACGTGTTTTCTTATTTTAAACACAAAACACACAGCCACTCGGCATGTGTCCCTGTCTTAGGTGGAGACTGCCAGAGACCGCTAGTTACTACTTTAAAGGCATCATCAATCAACTTCAGTCTGAAAAACAAAAACAAAAACAAAAACAAAAACCACAGCTTTCTGCTGGACTATGAGTTTTAAGGTCTTCAATCAAAGTTACATCTCCCTGCTCTTTCCTCCGGCTTTGTGAGACCTTGCCTTCAAACAAACCCACAATGTTAAGAAGGGGAGAGGAACCCCAACCTGGGGTCCTGGGTGTGAATTCAGACACCTGCCTTACGAGGGTGGTTAGAGGTACAGCCACTAGAAGCATATAGGGTGGACAACAGCATCCAGCTCAGTGGGGAAGAACATAGGTACCAACAAGCGGGAGTGGCCTGGAATCTTGTCTCTTCCCTAGCTCAGGCTGGCCCCGAGGTATGTACGCTCCTTGGGAAATGTTCCCTATGCCTATAATGTTCTCTCCATGATGTAGTTGCACGTGGGGGTGTCCAGGGGGCAGCGGGAGCATCTATAGGACCACACAGTAATGAAAGCTCCCTGGTGAGAAAACCAGCCTTCCTAGGAAGGGACTCTCAGAGCACAGAGTAACGTCTCTGCAATGCAACAGGAGCTGGAAGAAAGAGCTTCCAGGGCATGGGGATCGGCTTCCCATGGGGCCTGGTCTCTGACCTTCCTACTGACCCCGTGACTTCTGTTTGTCTCCTAGGGGTCTGTGCAGTGAATGGGCTCCTGTACGTGGTCGGAGGGGATGATGGATCATGCAATCTGGCTTCGGTAGAGTACTATAACCCAGTCACAGACAAGTGGACACTGCTGCCCACCAACATGAGCACTGGGAGGAGCTACGCAGGTCAGTGGGTTTCAGCTTCAGGGACCTGAAGGGATGGGAGCTTCCTTAGCTGGGAACCTAAAGCCTCCTGCAGAGTTTCAGGTAATTGTCCCATGGCTACTCGTCTTCACTTTGTGCTCATGACAACGGCAGTCAAATCCCTGTGACCCTGAATGTAGCCTCGAGATACTTCGTGTAGTGTTCCAGGGTCATTTCCACCTGACCCGAGCTGTGACTGCCTTGGCCACTCTGGTCCACTTTGAGACACGCATGTAGGTGGGAGAGCATAGATCTGTCTGTACATTGGAAACACCAGAGCTTATGTAAGGCTAGCTTGTGTTGTGAATGCGCTGCGTTAAGACAGGACAGTTGTAAGATGGCAGTTGGGCCTGTCTATGGGACATGGCTCTGTTGGATTCTGGGTAATTTCACACACAAGCTGCCTCTGGTTGTGTACTTCTTTTTTTTTTACACTTTGAGGGAGCTTTAGTGTCTGCATACCCAGACTGATGTCCCTATAATAGATTTTTTTTAACTTTTATTTCATTATGATGAGAAAAGTTACATGATTTCAATTTTAACATTTAAAAACATATTTTAAGTAAATAGAATTAAATCACATTCTTGTTTCCCTCTTGTACCCCAACTCCTCCCAGAGACCCTCCTTCAATACCTACAATATCTTTTTTTGTCATATTCCTTAAAAATTTATAAAATATTATAACACTAAAAATGAGTATTATAAAAGTCATTTGATATAAAACAACAATCAATTTAACAGTCTTATGTAGATGCTTGTCTACAGCAATCCTGAAAATACATACGTTTTTTGCAATATAAATTTTAAACAACTCCAAACATATTAACTGTATATTTCAAAATAATACATCACTACTAGTATTTTGTTTGTTTGTTTTGTATTTAGTAGAGTTTAAAATCTTGGCTCTTACTGTGGTACCAGCCCAAAATAAGAACAATTTTTAGACAATGGATTTCATTGTAATAAGGCTGTACTTCAATGACCCTCACATCACCAAAGGATTTTACCTCCATCGTAGCTAAGCTGAGAGTTGACAGTTCTGCTGCACCAAGGAATGATTTGTAGGCACGGTTTTTGGATACAGACTTCCCGAGATGGCAAAACTATTTGACTTAAGTGAGTGACTTTATTCTCAGCCCACAGAGAACAGGTTACATTCATTTAAGAAATGGTATGTGTATTAAGATGGTCTATCCATAAAGTCATTCATCAACAGTTTCAATGAACAATGGTTCTGCTTGGAGGGTGGCACGGACATTAGGTGAGGATGAGAATCTGGTTCATTAGCTGTGATAATTTGGAAAAGCATTCATCTCA
>JADRCD010174671.1:0-16936 GCA_019843815.1 Montemys delectorum | reverse complement strand
TCCCCTGGGTGTGGTGGAACTGGCTGCAAAATTTGCTCCCAAGGTCTGCTCAGAGCACTGGCCCAGACAGACTGGAAGGAACCTGAGCCACTATGCTGGTGGAGTTCCTGTGTTCCTGGGTCCTGCTGGTCCCAGTTACTCCTGGAGTTGGGACAGATGTTGTGTCCTCCTCACCTCTGATCCTCAGGTGCATGTTAGAGCACCTGGGAGTGGAGCTTCCTCTGGTGTTGTGAAACTGGCTGCAAAGTTTTCCTCCAAGTTCTGCTAGGGCACCAGCCCAGACAGACCAGAGGCAACCAGTACTACTGGGCTGGCCCTAAGCATTAAATTTAAATGTATCTTGAGTAAGTTCATCAAGACTTTGGCTTTGAATATTAATAGTTTGAAAGTGAGTTTGGATTTCTAGTCAACCTTTCTACTTCATTATGAACTTAAAACCATTGATTGAGCTAACAGAACTGCTGGCATGCCAATGTTCATCTAAATTCCAGCTAGACAAGGATGTAATGTTCCCTTTTCTGCAACATAATCTCATCTCCTTAGAACATTTCCTTGCCCAATGTATATAGTCTGCTAATCTAACAGGAAATAGTAGCTTTGGCTTATGTCATATTATACCCAGCTTTGATTGTTTTAAGACTAATGGTCACTGCTTAAATTAGATTATGAGTTCATGCATTTATTCAGTGACTCCTCCAAACATGCTCCAGAATATAGATAACATACGAATAAAAAGTTATATATTTTATATTTATGATAATAACTTATACTCATGGTTCTCTTATCTTAAAATATATTATTTTATATAAAATATATTACTTAAATAATAACATATATCATACATAATATTTACTATTTAAAAAATTTAAAATTGTATTTTTAATTTATAATTTTGTTTAGTTGGTATTTGTACAGTAAATTAAAATTATATTTATTTGTATTTATATAAATATTCATACTTATCATTTATGTTTACTGAATTACTGATTATTTCTAGAGTTATTTTTAAGTATTTAGTCTTTCTTTTTCTTTTTAGTTTTTATAATAATGACTTCGTTTCTAGTCTCAGTCTTTTTTTTCAATTTTTGAAATACTAAGTAAACATATCAGTCACAATGCTTGGTATCATGAAACCAACATCTTTTTCCTATATAATAGACTAAAAGATTTACAGTTTGCTAATGAGGGAAATCCTTAAAGGTTGATTGTATAATGTAGTTATTAAATGTTTTTCTGGGCATTACCTTACTTTTTCACAATTTTACGTTGTATTGTGAGCATGCCAATCCCCTGTTCCAGTCTTTCAGTCTCCCCTACTTGTACAGATGTCCTTTCCAACCAGTCGCTTTCATACTTTTGCACCTTACAATTTGGTTCACAGTATAAGGTTATAAATACAAAAAATAAAAAAATTGGAAGAGATTTTGTAATACACCTATTCTGCTTAATATCAGAAGTAAGTTCTGTTGTAGGACTGTAATCTTCCAAGTCGTAGATTTCTTGTTTTTACCCATTATTCCAGAATCATGTGTGTGTTTCTTCCTGGAGTAGGCTTCAAGTCCAATCAGAGAGCAATTGGTTACTTCCATAATTATCCCTAATAGGAACACATTGCCTTGCAAGTTCTTCATGTAGTATTCAGCATCGACAACTAGACTAGATGGCTTTTCTACCTTAGCCACCTTCCTAGCACCTTCCGACATAGTGAACGATAGCCACTGAGATGGAGGTTAGCTAGCTTATTCCTAGCATGATTTGTCTGTGCCACATTTCAAGTGTGATGGTGCCTTGCCATACGGTTCTGATGAGTGGCTAAGAGTAAACAATAAACTTCAATGTTTTGGTAGCCTCTGGGTCTCCTTGGCCAACCACTCGTAGGGAGAGATCTTATAGGTCATGAATTTTTGTTGAAAGACCTGTGGTGTTTGATAGCAGCGTTAGCCATTCATACAGGGTACCACTGTACAAGCTCTGCTTTTAAAATTAACTAAACATTTGACTCACAGAAGCCTTCATATTTCATGCAACTACATTTTTCAATTGTTTATCTGATTTCGTGAGCAACTGGAGTCCTATTTTAAAAGTCCTTACCTTTTGCTGGAGATACTTAACTAAGGGAGCAAAACATCTTTGTTTTCAACTCGGACAACTTAAAGTCAACCCCTGAATCCCACAGGTTAGCCAAAGACAAGGTGAGAAACGTTATCATATGACCTTCATAGCCAGGCTGTGGCATGAATGAACCTGCACACAATCCATCATATATTGAAAATGTTATCTAATATGTGTTTTGACACATAAATAAATTTGACACATTTTTTAATTTTAAAAAATCAAGTGGCTGAAGGTAGGTGACTTTTTCTTGTGTTTTAGGTTCTTTAAAATTCATAACAATAGTATACCAGTTCAAGGGTTCTTGATCGTAATATATATTATATATGTTCATAATATATATTATATAATATATTATATATATGTATATTTGTATATATATTTACTGAGGTAACATACACTCAGAAAGAATATATGCACAATAGGTATATATGTATATAACATATATTTAATATATATTATATATACATATATTTGCTTATGTATACTCATATATATGTATATATGTATGTTATATATTATACATGTAATTTATTATATATAGTATATGTATTATACATCTATAAATAAAATAAAGAACAAATGTTTTATATTTCTGGGCCTTTAGATTGTAACCACAACTATTTGTGTGTATTAAGGCATATTTTTAATAATTATTCTGTTATGTATTTGACCATTCTAAACTTATAAAATTGTTATGATAATATCTATATTAACTACTCCTTTATAGAAATACCAGAGGTATTGGTTAAAAACTAGTGACTTGCTTTCTTGGCACAAAGTAGATAATGAATTAATAATGCATCAAAGTTATATGAATATGGGCAAAGTACAATTATTTTAGAAAAATTACTATTTATAAATAAAGTTAAAATGGTGCAATTTCTTAGTGACTAATCACCTTAATGCTTATGAGTCTCATTTCAAATACTTTTGAAAACATACTGTTGTGGTAGACATTTCTAGTATCTTCTACTACATCAGAGAAAATGGCTGTGAAGTAGAGAAATTCGTCTCCTCTTGGTAGGCATCTTTTACTTACAGCTCTTTATCGAGGTATGCTGCCCTATCATAGTTCGCCCACCCATACTGCAATGTCAGCTACTAGTTTTGTCGTGAAGTTTTTGTTTATGTAGGTGATCCATAGAGTATTATATATTGAGTCTTTTAAATTTTTTTATTTAATCTTTTTGTTTTATACTCCAGATTTTATCCCCCTCTTGGTTCACCCTCTGACTGTTCCCCATCCCATACCTCCTTCCTACCTCCCTGTCTCCACAAGGATGTCCCTACCCCTACCCCCACCCCCCAGACCTCTACCAGAGGTTATTTGTGCACGTTCTTCTACATGTGTCAGAGGAAGGTGTGATATGTCCTGAGTAAAGTATCTGTGTCCATTACGAAATTTTATATTGCATTCTATCTCATTAGTTTTTTTTCTATGAGCCATAAATAGAGCCTTTAATAAATTAGAAATGTGTATTTATACAATAATATATTTCATCAACATGAATATTGTTTAGGAGATTTGATATCTACATTTTATCTACTTATGAATACAGAGGTTAACTGGTAGGTCTTCAGTAGCATTTTCTGCTATTTATTTATGTTTTGTTTAACCTAAATGCTTCTAAAATGTAAGTCAATAAAGAGATCTGTACTCAGTAAA
This sequence comes from Montemys delectorum, assembly GCA_019843815.1. Lineage (NCBI taxonomy): Eukaryota > Metazoa > Chordata > Mammalia > Rodentia > Muridae > Montemys > Montemys delectorum. The sequence goes on along the minus strand of JADRCD010174671.1, from coordinate 13,155 downwards.
TAAATTTAGTAGTAACAGATTAAGCCATTTCTGGATCATTGATGCTACCTTATCCAGTTATGATGAAGTATTGATTCTTCACATTGTAGCTGATAGAATCTCAAATCAACACTGCCCAGAGCTTTAAAGAATTTTTATGTTATTAGTCTTAAGAGTACATTAATTATAAATTTATAAATTTTAAGCAATTGAAAATCACCTTTATGTATAAACACAAGATTCTGTATTATCCCAAATATCAAAACAAAAAAATTACCATATATTACCCAGCTTCTATATAGTAACATGTGCTGGATTGTTTTCTGAAATTGATACACTCTAAATCACCAGAAAGGAGGGAACCTAGATTAAGAGAATGCCTCCATAAAATCAGGCTCTAGGCAAGCTTATGGGGCATATTAAGGAATGTAATGTGAATTAATAAATAAATAAGCCATGAACCTGAACAGGAACAAGGAGGAGTGTAAAGCAAATTTGAAGGGAGGAAAGGGAAGGGGGCAATAATGTACTTAGATTTTAATCTCAAATATGAAAGCAAAGAGAGGTCATCTATACAATGTTCTAATTGGAATTAAAGCTTTCCATCCTCCAGGGAAGCTTATTAAGCTCCAGAAACTTACCAGATTCTTTAAGCTCCCCCCTCCCCTGTACCAGTATATATAAACTGAAAGTAATTTTAAGAAACACTCTCAGATACCTGGAAGGAGCCAGCCTGCTTAGAAGAAACAGAGATCCACATCCCTGGCACAGGCTTAGAACTACTGAGCTATCTCGATAGGACACTCTCCAACCTGTTCAACCATGTGCAGATTGTGCAGGATGCTTCCTGGTTTCCAGGTGAGCTGTCACACATGCTTGTGATGCAGTTATGTTTGTGTCATTTCTGCTCCTATATGTAACCACTCATCCGTATTCATGTAAGGAATCCCAGTAGACTTTTTAGAGTCACCAAATTGAACTTGGTAGTTTCTATAATTTTGACAGTTGTTTGTTCTTATCCAGGATAAACACATGCTGCTCATTGGTTTGGTCTCTTCAGGAATAGGGTCACACATCAAGATTCAAAACAGAATCCCCTTCTATTCTGTAGCGAATATAACCATATTACAATAAATAACCATTCACTCTTTTGTTGGTGCTGATATTGAATGTGGCAAGAAAATTTTGAGGTGTATTTTTTTTAGCTTTATGAATCCATTCATCTTTATTTGTTAAATAATTTTTCTGTTGTAATTTGACAAAATTACAACTCTTTGTTTAATTTTATTTGACCATATTTTAATGAATAAGATTATTGTTAATTAGAAAAAATATAGTATAAAAATGTATGAAAATATAATGACCTACACACATTTGTACATATTAAATATTGAATACCTTTATTTCATTTCCCTCCACTCTTTTATTCTCTTTCTTCTTATTTTTCTTTTTACTAAAAATAAATATTTACAGTAATGGGATATTTAGCTATGGAGTTTATATAGTTAACTTGTCTCTCTCTTTAAAACTATATGTGTAATATACATTTAGTATGTGTCATTTTAATGGAAGTTTTCTAGTTTAGAATCACCTACCCTTGGATTATAATAAAATAACCTTGAGACTAAATAATGAAGCTTTGGGGAAACAAGTTGTATTAACTATAGAATTTTAATTAATAAGATTTACTGAACATTAAAGGCAAATATTTTGTATAATTTCAACAGATAATACTTTATTTTCGGTGTTCTGATGATAAATATTTATTCAACTTGCAATACCGATGTTGTATTTTAACATGAGCTGACAGTTAATATTGGCCAATAATATTGTGCAAACTACTATCTTTACAATGCTTTTTATAAGTTTGTATCAAAGGTCACTTTAATAAGCATTAACAACTATTCCTTTATTTCTCAGAAATGATACAAAATAGAGCTTGGTGAAAAATAAATACAATTTATTTTGAAGTAATTTTTTTATAATTAATTCTTTTTTATTAGATATGTTCTTTATTTACATGTCACATGATTTCTCCTTTCCCAGTTTCCCTTCCCAAAAAAAACCCAAAAACAAACAAACAATCAAAAACCAAAAAACAACAACAAGAACAAATCCTGTTCCCTTCCCCTCCTCCTGCTCACCACCCCACTTTCTCCCACTTACTGGCCCTGGCATTCCCCTACACTGGGGCACAGAACCTTCACAGGGCCAAGAGCCTCTCCTCCTGTTGATGACCAACTTGGCCATCCTCTACTATATACATGCTGCCAGAGTCGTCAGTCCCACCATGTGAACTTCTTGGTTAGTGGTTTAGTCCCTGGGAGCTCTGAGGGTACTAGTTAGTTCATATTGTTGTTCATCCTAAGGGGCTGCAAACCCTTAAGCTCCTTCGGTCCTTTCTTTTGTAAAGTTATTAAAAATTACTGAGTAATTTTTAATAGCTTTATAATACTTTCTTAATTTTTTCTCTCTTCATTCACTTACAAATTTATCCCAAAATGTTTCTTAACTTTTCATCAAATTTAAAGTCTCCCCAAGAGAGCTCTGTAATAAATATTCCTTCTATTGAATCATTTACTAAAATTTAACTTGCTAATTTAAAATATTCTTCAATAAATTATTTTTAAGAACTATTATTCTTTCAACACTAGCATTGCCTGAAGATCTATCTATGTATCCGTCATCTCTCTATCATCTATCTATATAGCATTTATATATCTATCTAAATAACATTTAGTTTTCATAAATATATATCCTCAAGCAGGAATTCTTCACATTAATTTACACTATGCAAAGTACCATTGTACCTTGCATAGTAACTATTTTTATTATAAAACTATTCAAATTATTAAGTTAAATGATATTGTCCTATTTCAAAGCATTGAAAAGTTATAGTAAACTTCAAGATTGCTTGGCCCTAGAAGTTTAATATCATATTTACTATTCCAAGTAGAGAATATATGTGACAAAATATATCACATTTAAGGTAGTTCAATAATAAAAATGTATATCATACATAATAGAAAACACAAAATATACAAAATGATTTAAATTTAGTTTAAAAATATTCTCTAGATCCATCCATTTGACTAAGAATTTTATAAATTCATTGTTTCTAATAGCCAAGTAGTACTCCATTGTGTAAATGTACCACATTTTCTGTATCCATTCTTCTGTTGAGGGACATCTGGGTTCTTTCCAGTTTCTGGCTGTTATAAATGGAGATTATTCATATAGTATAAACATGTAGAAAGTTGAAATAAAGATCTTAAGCTTGATATTTTAATATTTAATCTATTCAATAAAAATTTCAAAGACTTTTTTTCCCAAAGGAAACAGAGTATGATGCTTTAGCCCTATAGGAATGTTTGAAGTATCTGAGTTAACGGAAATCAGTGAGGCTATTTTCCAAAAACTTCTCACAATCTACCTAAAGGATTGACATCCTTCTCCACATGGATATTGCTTCTCTACACACAGAAATGGAAGCAACCTAAATGTCCTTCATCTGATAAATTAATAATGAAAATGTGGTAATAAACATTACAGAATACTATTCAGCTGTGAAGAAAAATGAAATCATAGACTTTGCAGGTAAATTGAATGAGAAAGTATCATATTGAGTGAGTTAACAAAGAGCCAGAAAAACAAATACCACATTTCTCTTTCCCACTTGAGACTTCTAGCCCTTAATCTTCAGATGAGATTGATGAAGTATCGCGGAGTTACTTCAGAGAACAGGAAACTTAAAAGGGACCATTTCAAAAGGTATGAATGGAAGAACAATGGAAAAGTCACTATGGGGCAATTGGAAAAGAGGAGACTATAATTAGAGATGGGAGGTATATACAAAAGAAGAATGGTAGATGGTAACATAGTAGTAATGGTATCTGAAAATGCATGAGGAATCATAATCTTAGCTATCTACTCCAAATAACTACAATGCATGTGTGTATGTATATGTACATATACATATGAACATAAACATATAAATATACATTATATAAATACACATTATAGACCTAGACATATACATATACATATAAAACCAACTTACAAAACTCCAATGCCGAATATGAGAGGCTTCTTATTTTTGGTTTTTCAAGAAAATCTCAAAATATTATATGATATTGCTATTGCCCTGAGAGATAAAAGTTAAGTCTGTATTGTTGAAGACACTGTGTACTTTGGGCGCAATACCCAGAGGCCCCTGAGCTGGAACTGACCTGAAAACACTACCCCCTAAATGCTAGTGTTCATGGTACCAGAAGCCACTATGCAAACTCCCAAAGGAGGGAAGCAATCAACAGTCCTAACAAGCTATAACACCTATGAACTATAACAATGATAGTCATGCCACAATAACCATAAGGGTGCAGTGGTTAGGCACCTACCTTGGTGGTAAACAACAGCTCTCTCCTTCTCTCCCTCCTATCCTCCCTCCTTTGAAGTTTCCCTCCCTCCCTCCCTTCCTTCCTTCTTCCCTCCCTTCCTTCCTTTCTTCCTTCTTTGACACTTCAAACAAGAAAAATAACTACATCATTAGAGATATACTTATACCTAAATTTGATATTTACTGAACATTATAATTTCAAAATATCTTCCTTTTCAAAATATCTGTCTTTTCCTTTCAGATACCAGGCAGAACCTTAGCACCCTTCTCTTTTTGTCTATGTCACTGCTTACAAGCAATTTCTATTTGATGTGGTCTACATTTAGCCTCACTGAATTTTTTTCAGTAATTTCTAAGTATTCTAATGATTTCATGAATATTGATAGAAAAATACTGTGAATGGAGCAAACAAATGCAGGCAACAAAGATGGAAAACAAAGTTCTGAATAATTATCCTATTGTGGATCATTCAGTAACATCTGCATAAATGTTTATCATTATTTTAAACCTTTTAAAACAGTGTCCTTGAGGTACAGAGATGGCTCAGTGTTAAAGAGCACTGAATGCTCTTCCAGAGGTTATAAATTTAATTTTCAGCAACCATATTGTGGTTTACAACCATCTATAGCAGGATCTGATGCTCTCTTCTGGTATATCTAAAGACAATTACAATGTACTCAAACGCATAAAATAAATAAATAAATAGTTTTAAAAAATCTCTTTAAAAGCAAACCAACCAACAAACAAAAATGTTTCTAATATTTACAAAGGAATGTATTTTAAATGACATTTAAGAGATCTTTATCTTATATCAACCTTAAGCTATACTTAGAATATCTTAAAAAATAATATTTTGTATAATGACCACTTGGAATTTTGATGTCTGATTTCTCATGCATTCTAGATGTTAAAAGCACAGCATTGTCGGCATAAAATTCAAAAATATAGAGAACTAAGAATATATTATAAAATTTTCAGTATGTACAAATTTACTTATACTCTGAGTAGCACCAACCTAGAATATAAGACAGGAAGCTCAAAAGATGAAAAAGAAATGTCTTGGTTTTCAGAATGATTACACCACATGCATTATAGCCTTAATCATCTATTGTACCTCTTCTGCCCAACGGAACCATGATATTTTAATACATAACAGTAAAGCCGCTGCTATTATAGAGTTCATCTTAAGGGATAGGAATAGTTCAGGGGGTTGGCATTAAGCTACACACTCAATGGCTATTATATATGTGCCTAGTATATTTTGGCCCACCTCTACAATGAAAGGGGAACATTTGTGTTCATCATACTGTAGAAAGCAAGGATGTTCTCATTGTATTCAATTTGTCAAAGCCATCAGAGTCTACACTGGATCAAGGAAGTGATGAAATACACTTCACTTTACATGGTTTAATGGCAAGATTACACTACACAGAAGACCATATCAATGCCAGATGTAATTTCAGATGTCATTTAAGAATATTATCCAACCTAGGAATTCAAACTAATGCATCATGGACATTATGAGTGAGTTATAATACTTTAAGAAATAAAAATAAAATAAATTCTGTTTTGGAAAGTTATGGGAAAAGAGAGTACTCTTCCTGAAAAAAAAAAAAACTATTATAATTACGTCCACAATAAACAATATTGTTTATAACAGCTAGTTTCTGTAGCACATCAGCTTATATTACGGTAGCATTGTAGCATACATTTCATACTAGTTGATATGATAGAAGGCCCAAAACATTTGACACTCTATTTATGTAACATTATATGTTCCTCTAATGTCCTGAAATTTTCCTTGTTAATTCCAGTCACAATTTATGCTGCTTACCCTTAAATTACAACTTTTTATTAAGGATGGCTTCTTTAACCACTGTTACAAAGTCACATTTTCTTATTGTCTTCCTTCTCTTTATAGTTGTCTTCCGTCTCAGACATTTTTTCAACAGGAGATACCTATACACCCCTAAAAGCTATACCTGTTTCATTTCGTGAGTTGTCATAGCACTAATCACTTACTCATCCACAGTGGTACTATGCATTTGACCACTCTATGCATATAAATTATACTGTAGGCTCAAACTCTCAAGTGTTCTCTAGAATATCATATTGTTAGGGTAGCAAAGACCCATCAAGCGAAAGTTAATTCCCTCTGGGTATGAGAATGGAGTATCTAGTCTTTTGGGGACCTGATATGGTATGTGAGCAAATATCAGCCTTCAGGATGGTGCATCCATCTTAAGCAATGATAAAGAGAGAGGAGGAAAAATTATGCCATTAATTACTGTGATAAACCATTTTTCCTTCCCAGAACTTCTACCCTATTTACATTCACTATGGGGCAGATATGAGGCTCTGTGTAACTGGTTTCCCTTTCTGGATCATGACAAATTCAGGACTCATAAAGGCATAACTTTAAAAAATGTATTCTGTCTTTTCCTTTCAGATACCAGGCAGAACCTTAGCACCCTTCTCTTTTTGTCTTTGTCACTGCTTACAAGCAGTTTCTATGTCTCTCTCTCTGATTCTCCCTCTCCTCTCTCTCTCTCTCTCTCTCTCTCTCTCTCTCTCTCTCTCTCTCTCTCTCACTTTTCTCTCTCTTTTCTCTTTCTCTCTCTTTCTTTCTTTATTCCTGTCTTCCTTCTCTTTTCCAGTTTTTCTACTTCCATTCTCCTCTGAGTTTTATAACTATGAACTCTGTTCTATATAAAAACTTTTTGAGACAAACTAATTATGTAGCCCTCGCCTGGAACTCACTATGTAGAGCAGGCTGGCATTGAAATCCTTGAACTCACAATGATTTCTTTGCTTTTGCCACACAGTGATGGAACTAAAGGTGTATATCAATATACCTGGCTCTGAAGCTTCCCTTTTGGAGTTCATAGCTTTAAATTATTCAACTAAAGAGAGTAAGAACTGCAAGAGACTACCAAAATTTTAATTTAATCTGTAGTGAATCTGAAGTTATTCTCAAAAAGTTTTGGTAACAAGGGCAACTGAAAGAAACTCCTAAAATATATGAAGATGATCTTACTGAAGTATCCAAATAATGAGGGAGTCCCATCTGGCTATCTCTTTTCACAAACCAATGCTTCCAGTACCAGGAGTATATTACATCCAATTGAGTTGTTGGCCAAAGGGGTCAAATGAAAACCCCAAGGAACATAGGCTATTGCAGAGACTATAGGTTCCTTTACACAAACTGACAGCAGGGCCCTATTGCTGAAGACAGCACATACACAGTTCATTGAACAAGGGGAGGTGTTTCTAGTGCTTCCATAGAATTCTACATTCTATTGTCTTTGGTACATGAAGGTGTTCTTGTACCATACCAAAAAGAGAAACATAGGCACCAGCCTAGCCACAAAAACCTTTGAGCTATAATGCCTGAAAATATGTTAGTGTAATGATGGAACAAAACTTTTGATAGTAACAAACCAAAGTCTGATTTGACTTAAGGCCCACTCCATGAGATAGAACCCAACACTGCTTTGGTGACCAAGAACCAGAGACTAGATAACCCAAAAAAATGTTAAAACTAGATACTAATCGTCAAAAAAAAGGAACAATAAAATGAGTATTAGTGATATTCTGCTACACTCATAGATAAGTACCTTATGTAGCCATCATCAGAGAACCTGCAGCAGATGGGAAAACAGAGACCTTCAGGCATACATTACTCAGAGGGGAGGGCACCTTGGAACACACAGCTCTAAATGGTTCGTGTCCATCAAACAACTCCCCTCAGAGCTCAGGGAACCCTGTGAAGAAGTATCAGAAAGAGTGTAAGAGCCATAGGACAAGGAGGATACCAGGGGAGCAGGGCCCTTTCAATCAACTGAACTAAACATGTATGAGCTCACAGAGACTGAAGCAGCATAAACAGGGTCTGCATGGGTCCATACAAAGTTCTCAGCATAGATGCTATAGCTTTTAGTTTAGTATTTTTATGGGATTCCTGAGTGTGTGAATGAGTGAGTCTCTGATTCTAGTACCTTTTCTTGGGGCTCTTTTCCTTCTGTTGGTTTGCCTTGTCCAAATGTAGTGTGATGATTGTTGTTCTATCTTACTATATTTTATTTTGTTAGGATTTGTTATTATCTCTTAGAAGCCAGTTCTTTTCAAATGGTAGACAGAAAGAGAGTGGATCTGGAGCAAGTAGATGGGAGGAACTGAGAGGAGTAGATGGAGGGGAAACTGTAATCTGGTATATTTTATGAAAAAATATTTTCAGTACAAGTGGTAAAAATAAAGGGTGGCTTTTTACTTTTCTTACTTCTTCAGTAAGTTTCTTATTTCTTCATTTAGAGCATGGAATAAGACACTCTTTTTTTGTGGTGATGGATATAAACCCAAAGCTTGATATCTACCAGAAAAAAATTTATACCACTTAGCTTCACAGATGGTCCTTTTCTCTATTTCTGACCTTCTAGATTCTCTGTGCATATCTTCAGAATAAATAAAAAGAGAACAAAAACAACAAAGTACTTGATATTTTAAAAAGGTTGTATGCCATGTGTGTACTTTTGTGATTGGGATACCTCACTAAGGATGGCATTTTCATGAATTTGTCATTTTTAATAGCTGAGAAGTACTCCATTGTGTAAATGTACCACATTTTCTGTATCCTTTCATCTGTTGAAGGGCACCTGGATTCTTTCCAGCTTCTGTCTATTAAGTTGCTGTGAACATAATGGAGCATGTGTCCTTATTTCATGTTGGAGCATCTTCTGGGTAGATGCCTAGCAGTGGTATAGCTGGGTCCTGTGGTAGTACTATGTCCCATTTTCTGAGGAGCCACCAAACTGATTTCCAGAGTGGTTGTACCAGCTTGCAATCCCACCAGCAATGGATGAGTGTTCCTCTTTCTTTACATCCTCTCCAGCATCTGCTGTCACCTGAGTATCTCATCTAGGGTATTCTGACTGCTGTGAAGTGAAATCTCAGGGTTGTTTTGATTTGCATTTCCCTGATGTCTAGGGATGTTGAACATTTCTTATGTGCTTCTCAGCCATTCTGTATTCCTCAGTTGAGAATTTTTTGTTTAGCTCTGTTCCCCATTTTTCAATAGGGTTATTTGGTGCTCTGGAGTTTAACTTCTTGAGTTCTTTGTATATATTGGTTATTAGCCCTCTATCAGATATAGGGTTGGTAAAGATCTTTTCCCACTCTGTTGGTATACACAGAAATTCTGGGTTATAAAAAAAAAGTTGTAAAAGGTTAAGTCATGAAAACCCAATCTTGGCATATGCCGTTTAGAATACCAATGGTAGAGAAATTCATGTTGGAACTAAAGCATCCATAGTATGAGACACTCAAGCTACAGAGAGAAACAGCCTTTAGGATTGTAGTTCACAACATTAGCATAATTCTGTCAGAATTCCTATTACTAACACTTTAAGAAATCCTTTTGCATATGGTCAAGCTTTCAAATGACAGTAACACAGGTAAATTTATATCTGTACCAATGGTAAAGACCACAAGACAGAACTATAAGATGAATATGAGAGATATTAATAAACTGCTTTAGTTACAATAGGTAATTGATACAGATGTTCACCTAGGTAGAATAATACATTGACACTGCTCCCACCTCTGGCTTCTTCCTTTCATTCCTTCTTCAATTTTTAGAAAGTTGGCAATTGATTGAGTCTACTAAACATTTTCATATAGCATCTTATCACCATAACTTTACCCTAAACTCCACCAAATGGTAAATGCTTACTTTATTTTAAAATATAACCAAGTTATACCCACTAAAGATTCTTTCTAGGTATATAAAATGCTAATAATATAGCTCATCTTAGTATCTTAAGGCTACAAATACATTTATTTGTTTGGGTTTTATAGCATGATGAGGTTTTAATATATAAATATTACAGATAATTGACATTTGTGACAATAAAATAAATGTTTGCAATTAGTATATTTATTAATTCTATTTTAACCAAATTAATGAACAATCTGTATTTATAATTATTTTTGTGATCAAACTACTTTTCAAATGGATAGATTTGATAGTTAGATCTCAACATTTCTAAGGACCTTAGTCTACTAAGTTGCTGATTTCAAATTTTTAATTCATCATTTTGTATAAAAGAAACATCATAAAGGACCACTTAAGATGATTTTCTGAAATTTGAAAAGATGAGTGAAATATTATTTTCATTCTGATAACAACAAAATCCTGAAGATAATATATTCATGTTGTGTAGGTGGGGTGAAGACCATGACATTTTAAAGAAATAGAAATATTTATTGAGTGACAAATACTAGCTGATATTTTTCTGATTCAGTTGTTTAAATTATTTTACTGTGTTCATTTTACTTTGCTATGTAAAATTGTCTGTAGGTCATTTGATGTATGTAAAAAAGCATTCAACTACCCATACTAATTCTTTCTAGTAGAACATGCTCTTTTAAAAAGCTGTGCTCCTATACAGCATTTTAAATGGAAAATTGAATTGACATCAAAGTTACTTGAATGCCAAATTTGAAACCACTGTGCTTAATGGGAACATATTGGCTGACAAAAGTATCAAAAGTCCTATTCAGAATCTTATTTTTCATTTTTAATTACTCGTGAAGTTCAAAGTATGAGTATATGTCTTACATTAATTCAATCTTTCCTTTTGTATGGGTTTTGTAATAAAATATAAAATTAAGCTGAACTGACATATATCTGTCTTCAGAAGATGTTTAGCATTAATGGAAATAATTATTCTATTTCTTTCCAGAATGTCGTGATAGATTGTGAATTGAACATTATTCATCACGGTGTTTCTTTTTTCCTTCATAACGAGACAAAGCAGCATTGTGATGAAGTCAGTTTCCATTATTCAGCTTTCTTTAGACATCTTACCACATTATGAGCTCCAACAGGGAAATCATTATCTTTCTTATAAGGAAAAAATGAGGCCCATATTTCAAATTTTTAAATGATTTAAAATGTCTGTCCTGGGAGATCAGTGTATTTGCTTGTCTGTGATTTTGCAAGTACATTACTCTTAGCTATAACTCATTTTTGAAAGGCCAACAATGAGGTAGAATAATGTTTACCAGATTTAACCTCGTTCATTTTAGTGGTTAGATGAATCCATTGAATATGTGTAAAGGAGATGAATATGCCTACTCAAAAAAAAAAAATTCCTAGAGTAGATTCCATGCAGAGATTCTTGTTCATAGTTAGTCACATTTATTACCATGACTTTGAGAGGCTTAAATACTATGCTTATCACTGATAAGTACTAGGTGTCAAATAATAGAAGCAATACATGTGTAACGACAAATTAAAGCAAGGTTGGTATAAACTTTAGAGTACATTCATCTTGATATCGTCAAGTTAAGAACAAAGCATGCATGACCACATTGTGAAGGATTATGTATGACCATAGCCTCAGCCCTATTCCCTAAAACTTAGATATTTTTGTGGAGACTGACTCTTTATTCTCCTATCAGTTGAGAAAGTTAGCCAGGAAATTATCTCAGTTGCCAACCCTTTCCTGGATTTACTAGCATATGAAGATTATTGTCTTACCTAAAGCTCCTTCATTCTCCAAAGTCAGGGAACCAAGGAAAAAGAAGTCAAGATATCTGCCAGGTAAACATCTTTGGGTTTTGACACTATCATAGTAGTAGTTGGAAATGCTAAATTAGCCCACTTATTAAGTGAAACTAATGCTGTCAACTGAATGCAGCCCAAAGCAGAGAAATATTAAGCTAGTAGACAAGTGATCTGATCTCATAAGACTTTTGTGTTAGCTTTTTGGCATGCCTTAATGAGAACATTATCAAGTATATGCTTAGGAATCTGTAACAAGACCATGATATCATTAAAAGAACATAGTGGGGAGAAAAAGAAAAATAAAGTACGAAGTCAAAGTTGGTTCTCAGATATGTTAGCTCAGTATAGCCATGCTAGCAGATGCTCTGGAAGAAAATTAAAAGGAAGCACATTAATCATTATGAATTTGACTATGTACAGGTCACTTACTTTGTGAGTAGAGAATACCATCTTTTGGTTAGAATATATATTGACTCATAGGCAATAATGAAAAGCTAGGATACTAAATCAAGAATTTGATAACTCCAGAAAATTCTAACAGATTTGGGAGTAAGTGGAGACTCCGTTTTTACTATTTGTCTAGGAATGCCTATTACAGAGCATCCAAGGGTCAAACATCACCAAAGAGCAGGGCAGCTACTGTGTGATGCCATGTTATCTAGCCCAGTGCTACTGTAAGTGACCATAGAATGAAGGTACCAAGTATAATTATGGAACCTCAGCTTGCCTATCTAAATGTTTACATTATTGCAAGTCTGATCTGTCTACAATTGCTTTCCAGCTTTCAACATGAACATTGCCGTTTAAAGCAGAGATCTAGATACCTGTTCATAGTAGCATTTTTATCTTGAAGTAGCAATTTATTTTTAATTTATTTTACTTTTGTTTGGGTAGGTGAGTTTCTTTGAGTGTATGTAAGGGCAAGCACAAAGTGGGTGTCATAACATCAAGAACTGTTGTCTCAGGTAATTTTGACCAGTCTAACATGGGTATTAGTAAGAGCAGCAAGCATTCTGAGTCATCACTCTATACCTTCAGGTAGCATTTTTTTTTCTTTTTTTTTTTTTTATTAGATATTTTCTTTATTTACATGTAAATTTTCCCTTTCCCAGGTTCCCCTCCAAAAAACAAACAAACAAACAAAAACAACAAGAACAAACTCCTTTTGCCTCCCCCCTCCCCATACCTGCCACCCCACCCTCTCCCACTTATT
>JADRCD010174668.1:0-11819 GCA_019843815.1 Montemys delectorum | reverse complement strand
CCTCCCTTCCTTCCTCCACTCTCCTCCCTTCCTTCCTCCACTCTCCTGCTTTCTGGGCTCTGCCTCAGATCTCTAAGCCTCGGGACCGAAGCTTTGCCTACCTAGAAATGTTTTAGATTTGGCATTTTCTTTGACAGGTGTATCAGTTTCTTCTATCAGATCTTCTATGCTTGAGATTCTTTCTTCCATGTCTTGTATTCTGTTGGTGCTTATGTCAGTAGTTCCTGTTCCATTTCCTAGGTTTTCCATCTCCAGGATTGCCTCAGTTTGTATTTTTTTTTTTTTTTTTAATATTTTTGGTTGTGAGCCTAGCCTTTAACAGCTGAGCCATCTCTCTAGCCCAGTTTTGTGTTTTCTTTATTGTTTCTATTTCCATTTTCAGTTCTTGAGCAGCTTTATTCATATCCTTCTCCTGCTTGATTGTATTTTCTGTATTTCTTTATATTTATTTATTTCCTCTTTAAAGGCTTCTACCTTTAATTGTATTTTCCTGTATTTCTTTAAGAGAAATACATCTTTGTTCATTTCATCTTTAAAGCCCTCTATCATCTTCATAAGATTAAGTTTAAGATCATTTTCTAGTGCCTTGGGTGTGTCAGGCTATCTTGGGCTTGCTGTAGAAGGAGAGCTGGGTTCTGATTATGCTGTATTGCCCTCCCTTTTGTTCACTATGTTCTTTCTGCTGGCCTTTAGTCATCTGGTTGTCCCTAGTGTTGGCAGGCCTGGTAGTCTCTGGTGGCAGCAGGCCTCTGGGATTGCAGGTAGAGGTGTGGAATGAAGAATGGAGTATGGAGGGGACGGGTTGGACCTAACAGCTGCAGGGCTTACTGGGGAACCCAGAAGGTAATGGATTTGAGTGTGGGGATCTCACCTGGTTGTTACAGGTGGTGGAAGGCCTCCATGCAGGCAGAGCTGTGGATCCAGAGGATTTCAATTCTATTATTATTATTATTATTATTATTATTATTATTATTATTACTATTATTATTATTATATTTACTTTACATCCCACTTACTGCCCCCTCCCCATCACCTCCTCCTACAACCCTTACCCTGCTTCCTTTCTCCACTGAATGAGTAGGTGGTCCTCTGGGTATTCCCCCATCCAGGCACATCAAGTCTCTGTGAGGCTAGGTATATCCTCTCCCACTCAGGCCAGATAATGTAGCCCAGCTACATGAATATATCCCACATATAGGCAACAGCTTTTAGGATAGCTCCCACTCCAATTGTTCAGGACCCACAAGAAATCCAAGCTGCACATTTGCTACATATTTGTGGCAAAGGTTCTGAGGGGTGGTGGCTAGGCCCAGCCCATGTATGTTCTTTGGTTGGTGGTTGTGTCTCTGAGTGTGCCAAGGGTCCAGGTTACTTGACTGTTGGTCTTCCTATATAGTTCCTATCACTTTAGGAGCCATAATTCTTCCTCCTATTCTTCAATTCTAGTCCCCAATTTCCATCTACTATTTGACTGTAGATGACTGTATCTGTCTGAGTCAGCTGCTAGGTAGAGCCTCTCAGAGGACAGCCATCCTAGACTCTTCTCTGCAAGCATAACAGAGAATCATTAATAGTGTCAGGGATTGGTACTTGCCAATTGCATGAGTCTCAAGATAGGCAGGTTTGATAACTTCCTGAGTCATATGGAAGTTTCAGTTTTTAAGTTTTTAACAAACTCCCCACAACTGCTGTAGTGTCTTGCATTCCTATTAATGGTATATGTACAAGTGCTCTAATGTCCTCAAAATCTCATTAACACTTAATAACTTCTTCATTGCCTATTGGTTTTTGTTAGGATAATGGTCATCTTGACAGCTATGTGGTGATATTTCAGATATATCAAATTTGAATTTCCCTGGAGGTCAGTAATATTGAACATTTCTTTATACACTGTTTGATCACTGGGTGTGTTTGGAGAAATAGTCATCCAGATAATTTCCTCATTTTTATTTTGTGTTATTTTTGTTTGTTTTTGCTAGTAAGTTACAAGCTTTACAGTCAGTTCTTGGAATTATTTGCTCATCAAATATACAGTTCACAAATATATCCTCCCTTCCCATAGATTGCCTTTCCCTCTGTTGTTTTACACTTTTCTAGTAGAAGTAGTAATACCGCGCCTCTTATTTCTTTTGCTTTTACTGTAATAAATTTGGAGAAGAGTGGGAGATGTGTATGGGAAGGAGTTTTAGGGAAGAAAGAGAAGGGAGAAATATTATAATAGTGATCTCAAAAGCAAGAAAAAAAAGAAATATCATTGTCAGGATCAAAATCATGATTCCTTTCTGTTTTCTTTCAGGTGTTTGGAAGTGTCAGGTCTTGTGTTAAGGTCTTCAGTCTGTTAGAAGTTGTTTTGTGGACAGTTTAAGGAAAATGTCCACATTAAGGTGTTTCCAATGCGAGTATCTGATTTTCCCCACAGCATCTGTTGAATGCATGTGTTTTCTATTGTATATTCTTTTTTGTTTGTTTCCCAATTTGTTTCAAATTTTCTTAACATTTTTATTATTTAAATACATTTTATACATCAAACATTAATAATATTGAGTATTTTGACAGTCAAATAATACATAAAAATTTGTTCAACTTTTACATCCTTTCATATCCTAAAAGTATCATTAATGAATATTTAATACTATCCATAACTGAGGATCCTATATCTGATGTTGAATACTAAATTGTTTCAAAACATACAAAATATTCTTTTAGAATTAAGCATAGTTAAAAGAACATAAAATATTAAAAATGAATCATTAAGAAATATACTCAAAAGCCCTTATATAATACCACCAGACATAGTGAGAGAGTATTTAAAATGCATTACATATCTGTGTACATTGTCTAACAATCAGTTTACTTAAAAAAGATTCTCAGTGTTTCTAGGAGAGAAATTATCAGTAAGTATATTTTAAAAATTTCAAAATAGCAAAAACTCATTGAAGTTAAACATTAAGAAAATGCTAATTTCAAGCACAGTGAGAAAAATTATCAATAATATTTCCATGATATTTGTAGAACATGATTTTAATATTTTCAACTGTTGATATTCAAGAAACAGGATAGTTATTTTAAGATATACTTTTTTGTTATGTCTCCCTTTTTATTTTTGATTTTGTTAATTTGGATACTGTCTCTGTGCCCTCTGGTTTGTCTGGCTAAGGGTTTATCTATGTTGTTGATTTCCTCAAAGAACAGCTCCTGGTTTTGTTGATTCTTTGCATAGTTCTTTTTATTTCCATTTGGTTTAATTATTTCTGGCTGTTTACTCTTCTTGGATGTATTTGCTTCATTTTGTTCTAGACCTTTCAGGTATGCTGTCAAACTGCTAGTGTAAGTTCTCTCTAGTTTCTTCTTGGAGGCACTTAGAGCTGTGAGTTTTCCTCCTACCACTGCTTTCATTGTTTCCCATAAGTTTTGGTATGATGCATCTTTATTTTCATTAAACTCTAAAAAGCCTTTAATTTCTTTATTTCTTCCTTTACCGAGTAATTACTGAGTTTAAAATTGTCAAGCATTTGGAGCAGAGATGTTCAGAATTGGGAGTTGATGGTAGATTTTTCCTTTCACCAGTATGAAGTGTCCTTCTTTATCGTTTTTGATAACTGTTGGTTGAAAGTTGATTGTATTCAATATTAGAATGGCTACTCTACCTTGTTTCTTGGGATCATTTGCTTGGAAAATTGTTTTCCAAACTTTTACTCTGAGGTAGTGGCTGTCTCTGTCACTGAGGTGGGTTTCCTGTATGCAGTCTGTTACTATGTCTTTTTTGAGGAATTGAGTCCATTGATGTTAAGCAATATTAAGAAAATATGATTGTTACTTCCTTTACTTTTGTTGTAAGAGATGGAACTTTGTGTGCTTATCTTTATTTTTTGAACTTGCATGATTTTTGTTTTATTCATATTCTTCCCTTTTTTATTAAATATTTTCTTTATTTATATTTCAAATGTTATCCCCTTTCCTGGTTTCCCCTCCAAAACACCCCTAGCCCCTCCAGCCTCCCCCCTCCCCCTGCTCACCCCCCCCAAACCCACACCTGCATCCTGGCCTGGGCATTCCCCTACACGGGGGCATTGAGCCTTCACAGGAGCAAGGGCCTCTCGTCTCATTCATGACCAACAAGGCCATCCTCCGCTACATACCCAGGTAGAGCCCTGAGTCCCACCATGTGTACTCTTTGGTTGGTGGCTTAGTCCCTGGGAGTTCTGGGTGTACTGGTTAGATCATATTGTTGTTCCTCCTATGGGGCTGCAAACCCCTTCAGCTCCTTGGGTCCTTTCTCTAGATCCTTCATTGGGGACTATGCACTCAGTCCACTGGTTGGCTGCAAACATCTACCTCCATATTTGTCAGGCACTGGTAGAACCTTTCAGGAGACAGCTATAACAGGCTTCTGTCACCAAGCACTTGTTGGCATACACTATAGTGCCTGAGTTTGGTGACTGTTTATGGGATGGATCCTCAGATGGGGCAGTCTTTGGTTGGTCATTCCTTCAGTTTCTGCTCCACAGTTTGTCTCTGTAACTCCTCTCATGGGTATTTTGTTCCTCCTTCTAAGAAGGACCGAAGTATCCACACATTGGTCTTGCTTCTTCTTGAGTTTAATGTGGTTTGTGAATTGTATCTTGGGTATTCTGAGCTTATGGGTTAACATCCACTTATCAGTTAGTGCATACCATGTGTGTTCTTTTGTGATTGGATTACCTCACTCAGGATGATATTTTCTAGTTCCATCTATTTGTCTATGAATTTCATGAATTCATTATTTTAATATCTGAGTTGTACTCCATTATGTAAAAGTAGCACATTTTCTGTATTTATTGCTCTGTTGAGGGACATCCCGGTTCTTTCCAGCTTCTGGCTATTATAAATAAGACTGCTATGAACGTAGTGGAGCATGTGTCCTTATTACATGTAGGAGGATCTTCTTGGTATATGCCCAAAAGTGGTATTACTGGGTCCTCAGGTAGTACTACATCCAGTTTTCTGAGGAACTGCCAAACTGATAACCAGAGTAGTTATACCAGCTTGCAATCCCACCAGCAATGGAGGACTGTTCCTCTTTCTCCACATCCTTGCCAGCATCTGCTATCACCTGAGTTTTTGATCTTACCCATTCTTACTAGTATAAGGTGGAATCTCAGGGTTGTTTTGATTTGCATTTTCCTGATGACTAAGGATGTTGACTATTTCCTTAGGTGCTTCTCAGCCAGTCAAGTTCCCTCAGTTGAGAATTCTTTGTTTAGCTCTGTATCCCATTTTTAGTAGGGTTATTTGGTTCTCTGGAGTCTAACTTCTTGAGTTCTTTGTATATATTGGATATTAGCCATCTGTCACATGTAGGGTTGGTAAACATCTTTTCCCAAACTTTTGGTTGGCATTTTGTCCTATTGACAGTGTCTTTTGCCTTACAGAAGCTTTGTAACATTATGAGGTCTCATTTGAAATTCTTGATATCAGAGCATAAGCTATTGGTGTTCTGCTCAGGAACTTTTACACTGTGCCAATGTATTTGAGGCTCTTCCTCACTTTCTCTTCTATTAATTTCAGTGTATCTGGTTTTATGTGGAAGTCATTGACCCACTTGGACATGAGCTTTGTAAAAGGAGATAAGAATGGATCCATTTGCATTCTTCTACATCTAACCAAGAATTGAGCCAGCACCATTTGTTGAAACGCTGTCTTTTTTCCCCACTGGATGATTTTAGCTCCTTTGTCAAAGATCAAGTAATCATGTGTGTGGGTTCATTTCTGCATCTTCATTTCTATTCCATTGATTTACCTGCCTGTCATTATACCAACACCATGAAGTTTTTATTACTATTGCTCTGTAGTACAGCTTGAGGTCAGGGATAGTGATTCCACCAGAAATTCTATTATTGTTGAGAAGAGTTTTTGCTATCCTAGGATTTTTGTTATTTCAGATGAATTTGCAAATTGTTCTTTATAACTCTGTGAAGAATTGAGTTAGAATTTTGATGGGGATTGCAATGAATCTGTAGATTGCTTTTGTCAAGATGGCTATTTTTACTGTATTAATCCTGCCAATCCATGAACATGGGAGCTCTTTCCGTCTTCTGAGGTCTTCATCAAATTATTTCTTCAAAGACTTGAAATTATTGTCATATGCATATTTCATTTGCTTAATTAGAGTCACATCAAGGTATTTTACATTATTTGTGACTATTGCGAAGTGTGTTGTTTCCCTAAGTTCTTTCTCAGCCTCTCTATTTTTTGTGCAGAGGAAGGCCACTGATTTGTTTGAACTAATTTCATATCCAGCAACTTTGCTGAAGTTGTTTATCAGGTTTAGGAGTTCTCTAGTGGAATTTTTGGGGTTACATAAGTATACTATTATATCATCTGCAAATAGTGATATTTTGACTTCTTCCTTTCCAATTCGTATCCCTTTGATCTCCCTTTGTTGTCTAATGCTTTGACTAGGACTTCACGTACTATATTGAATAGGTAGGGAGAATGTGGGCAACCTTGTCTTGTACCTAATTTTCATGGGATTGTTTCAAATTTTTCTCCATTTAGTTTGATGTTGGCTACTGGTTTGCTGTATATTGCTTTTACTGTGTTTAGGTATGGGCCTTGAATTCCTGATCTTTCCAAGACTTTTATCATGAATGGGTATTGGATTTTGCCAAATGCTTTCTCAGCATCTAATAAAATGATAATGGTTTTTCTTTGAGTTTGTTTATATAGTGTATTACATTGATGGATTTATATATATTGAATCATCTCTGGATCTCTGGGATGAAACCTACTTGATCATGATGGATGATCATTTGCTGTGTTCTTTGATTCAGTTTGTAAGAATTTTATGAGTATTTTTACATCGATATTCATAAAGAAAATTGGTCTTAAGTTCTCTTTCATTTTTCAGTTTTTGTTTGGTTTAGATATCAAAGTAATTTTGGCTTAAGAGAATGAATTGGTTAGGGTACCTTCTGTTTATATTTTGTGGAATAGTTTGAGGAGTATTGGTTTTAGGTCATCTTTGAAAGTCTGATAGAACTCTGTACTAAACTCATGTCGTATTTTTTTTTTTTTTTTTTTTGGTTGGGAGACTATTAATGACTATTTCTTTAGGGCATTTGAGACTCTTTAGATCCTTTATCTGATCCTAATTAAACTTTGATACCTGGTATCTGGCTAGCAAATTGTCCATTTCATCCAGATTTTCCAGTTTTGTTGTGCATAGGCTTTTGTAGCAGGATCTGATAATTTTTTTTTGGATTTCCTTGGTTTCTGTTCTTATGTCTCCCTTTTCTTTTCTGATTTTGTTAATTAGGATACTGTCTCTGTGTCCTCTAGATAGTCTGGCTATGGGTTTATTTATGTTGTTGATTTTTTTTTTTTTTTTTTAAAAAACCCAGCTCCTGGTTTGGTTGATTTTTTTTTTTTTTTTAATTTGGTTTTTTGAGACAGGGTTTCTCCATATAACCCTAGCTGTCCTGGAGCTCACTCTGAAGACCAGGCTGGCCTCAAACTCAGAAATCTGCCTGCTACTCTCTGCCTACCAAGTGCTGGGATTAAAGGCGAGCACCACCATTGCCCAGCTATGGTTGATTCTTTGTATAGTTCTTTTTGTTTCCACTTGGTTGATTTCAACCCTAAGTTTGTTTATTTCCTGCTGTCTACTCCTCTTAGGTGTATTTACTCCTTTTTTCTAGAGCTTTCAGATGTGCTGTCAAACTGCTAGTGTATGTTCTCTCTAATTTCTTTTTTGAGGCACTCAGAGCTATGAGTTTCCCTCTTAGGACTGCTCTCCTTATTTCCCATAAGTTTGGGTATGTTGTGGCTTCATTTTCATTAAGCTCTTAAAAATCTTTAGTTTCATTCTTTATTTCTTCCTTGACCAAGTTGTCATTGAGTTGAGTATTGTTTAGCTTCCACCTGTATGTGGACTTTTTATTGTTTATATTGTCATTGAAGACTGGCCTTAATCATTGGTGACCTGATAGGGTACATAGGCTTATTTCATTCTTCTTGTATCTGTGGAGGCTTGATTTGTGACTGATTATAGGTCAATTTTGGAGAAGGTACCATGAGGTACTGAGAAGAAGGTATATTCTTTTGTTTTAGGATAAAATGTCCTATAGATTTCTATTAAATCCATTTGTTTCACAACTTCTGTTAATTTCACTGTGTATCTGTTTAGTTTCTGTTTCTGTGATCTGCCCATTGCTCGGACTGGGGTATTGAAGTTATATTATTGTGTGTAGTGCAATGTGTGCTTTGAGCTTTAGTAAAGTTTCTTTTATGACTATGGGTGCCCTTGCATTTGGAGCATAGATGTTCAGAATAGAGAGTTCTTCTTGGTAGATATTTTCCTTTGGAGAATATAAAGTGCCCTTCCTTATCTTTTTTGATAACTTTAGGTTGAAAGTTGATTTTATTTGATAATAAAAGGCTACTCCAGCTTGTTTCTTGGGACTATTTTCTTGGAGAATTTTTTTTCAGCCCTGAGGTAGTATCTGTTTTTGTCACTGAAGTGGGTTTTCTGTGGGAAGCAAAATGCTGGATCCTGTTTAATATATATTCAGTCTGTTATTCTTTGTCTTTTTTGGGAAATTGAATCCATTGATCTTAATAGATATTAAGGAAAAGTGAGTGTTACTTCCTGTTATTTGTGTTTTTAAAGGTAGAATTATGTTTGTGTGGCTATCTTCTTTTGGGTTTGTTGAAAGATTACTTTCTTGCTTTTTCTAGGTTGTAGTTTCCCTCCTTGTGTTGGTATTTTCCATCTATTATCTTTTGTAGCACTGTGTTTCTGGAAAGATATTGTGTACATTTGGTTTTGTCATGGAATATCTTGATTTCTCCATCTATGGTAATTGAGAGTTTTTCTGGGTATAATAGCCTGGGCTGGCATTTGTGTTCTCTTAGGGTCTGTATGACATCTGCCCTGGATCTTCTGGCTTTCATAGTCTCTGGTGAGAAGTCTGGTGTAATTCTGATAGGTCTGCCTATATGTTACTTTACTTTTTTCCCTTACTGCTTTTAATATTATTTCTTTGTTTAGTGCATTTGATGTTTTGATTATTATGTGATGAGAGGGATTTCTGTAGGCTTCATGTATGTTCACGAGCATCTCCTTCTTTAGGTTTGGGAAGTTTTCTTCTATAATTTTGTTGAATATAGTTAGTGGCTCTTTGACTTTGGATCTTCACTTTCTTCTATACCTATCATCCTTAGTTTTGGTCTTCTCATTGTGTCCTGGATGTCCTGGATATTTTGGGTTAGGAACTTTTTGCATTTTGCATTTTTTTTTACTTCTGTGCCAATGTTTTCTGTACTACCTTCTGTACCTGAGATTCTGTCTTTTGTCTCTTATAATATGTTGGTGATGCTTGCCTCTATGACTCCTGATCTCTTTCCTAGGTGTTCTAACTCCAGGGTTGTCTCACTTTGTGATTTCTTTATTGTTCCTAATTCCACTTTTAGATCTTGGGTGGTTTTGTTCATTTCTTTCACCTGTTTGATTGTCTTTTCCTATAATTCTTTAGGGGATTTTTTGTGTTTCCTCTGTAAGGGCTTTTAGCTATTTACCTCTCTTCTCCTGTATTTCTTTAAGGGAGTTATTTTTGTCCTTCTTAAAGACTTCTATCACTATCATGTGAACTGATTTTAGATCTGATTCTTCCTTTCTGGTGTGATGGTGTATCTCAGACTTGTTATGATGGGAGAATTTGGTTTTGATGATTCCAGGTAACCTAGGTTTCTGTCATTTATGTTCTTCTGCTTGCCTCCTGCCATATGATCATCTGTAGTTCTAACTGATCTTGCTATATCTGACTGGTTCCTGTCATTCCTGTGATTCTGGTTATGTCAGAACTCCTCAGAGTTCAGCTCTCTCTGTGATCCTGTGATTCTAGGATCTGTGATCCTGTAATTCTGTGGACCTGGCCATCTTAGAGTGCTTGGGAATTTTTCTTCCTCTGGGTGTTGTGGGACTGGTTGCTGAGTTTGTGCCCAGGGTGTGCTCAGGGCACAGGTCCAGACCATGCCAGTGGTCAAGCAGACTTCCTTGGTGCCTGTGTCCCACTGGTCCCAGTTACTTCCAGTGTGGGAACAGATTCTATTGTATCTTCTTACCACTTTTGTCAAAGAGCTGCTGACTGTATTTGGGGGATTCTATTGTGTTTAAAGGGTCATGTGTCTGTCCTTAGGATCATACTCTATGTGATGTGGGATTTATAGAGGTGTGTGTGTGTGTGTGTGTGTGTGTGTGTGTGTATGTGTATGTGTGTGTGTGTGTATGGGCACACATTTTCTTTAGTGTTTTCTACATATAAGGTCATACCACCTGTAGATACATTTTCTTTTTCATTATCTTTTTCAATGTCCATTATTTCTAGTAATGTTATTTACCTGGTTCTTTGCCTAGGCTTTCAAGTGTTATTATATATGAAGTACAAGAATGAGTACCATTGCCTTAGTGCATGTCTTAGAAAAAAAAAACCCTTCCAGTTGTACACTGTGGAATATAAAACTAACTTTGTATTTATTTTTAAATATGAGGTTTTCTATTTTTTTATAATTCTCCTTTAATTACCTACTTAATTACAATAGGTATCCTTCATTCTGCTAATGTGGCACATCACTTTTAATTGACATTTGTGTTAATTGTAGATGTGCCTCTAAAATAACTTCCAACTTATATAGAGGCATGAAGCTAGACAGTCATATGGCCCCTTAAACACAATAGAAACCCACACATATGTGCCCTCCCCCAGCCTTCAATGGGCTGAACCAGACCTTGTTTTTTCCACAGCTGGCTAGCCCACCTAGGGTGGAGCCTTCTAAGTCTATTGTCCTGCCACATCTGTGAAATTGTCCTGCAGTTTCACAAACTTGGGTTCCCTCAGACAAAAGACTAAAGGACCTGAAAAATAGGGTTCTAGAGCAAGAGAAATGACAAAGCCAAGTTGTACCCCAATCAAGGCTTAGTACTTTATTTGGGGTGTTCAGCATTTTTATAGGTACATGAGAAACCAAACCTGAATCTCTAGGTTATGATGATATTTGCATAACATAAACACTGCAGGAGGAGTCAGGAGCGAAGGTCACCAGCAGCTCAGATGTCTGTGGATGTCTTTAGGCAGTGGGCATTGTATAAACACTGTGGAAGGAGTCAGGAGCAAAGATCACCAGCAGCTCAGATGTCTGTGGATGTCTTTAGGCAGTGAGCCTTGTCTTGGCTTCCCAGATGACAGCCTCAAGCAGAAACTGCCAGAGTCCGAAGGCTGAGCTGAAGGCGAGGAGGCAACAGTTCCTCTCTGTTCATTTACAAAATAGCAGGGCTAAGGCATAATCAAACAACACAGTCCTGTATGGGAATTTTTATGGTGCTTTGATGAATCTCACCTATAGTATAATATCTATTGGCAAGTATCTTACCTGTCTTTGGGGTCACATGCATCTAGTTTGAATCCTACAAACCGGGCTCATTTCATGTTTTTTTCAAAAACACCACCACTCAGCACATGCCCCTGTCTTAGGTTGATTATTTGCCAGAGATCTAGCCCATAGAACACAGATTTTCAAAATGTACCTTCTTCCTGTGCACCTAATGTCAAGACATGCCTTTATCATGTGCAAAATCCATAAACTGCCACAGTCTCTTTGAAAAAAGCCTTCTCTGAAGTTCTTGTAAATGTGTGCCTTTATGCTGGAGATGGATATGGACACCTGAGCTACAAAATACTAGCTCTGACTCTGGAAACTTTTACCTAGAGAACAGGCCTCAATTCAAATGCAAATTAGTAAGTTCAGGCTAGCAATTTCAGGATTGCACTAGCCTTTTAGAA
>JADRCD010174664.1:1591-16561 GCA_019843815.1 Montemys delectorum | reverse complement strand
CACACACACACACACACACACACACACACACACACACACACACACACCATAGTACGTACCTGAATCTTATAGAAAAACAGAGGTTACTTTCAATTCCTTCATTTAAAGGTACAAATCACTAAGGAAATTGTTTAAACTTGGTGCATTAATCTTTTTTTCCTTTCTTTTTTATTCTGACTATGCACTATTTCTCTTTATTTTAAATTTTTAAGTATTTTACTTTTTTGCATTTCACTTGTAAACTTTAAAAGTCTTGGTAAGCAAAACAACTGAAAGATAGTGTTTATAAAATCCAAGTGGGACACTTAGAAAGCAATAAAGGAATGCTGAGAACTACAAGAAATCCAACTCCACCCCAGCAAATGATTTCACACTGTGGAAATAATCTTTGGTGTATGCAAAGAGAATTTTAAAGAGATTAGAAATATGCTTTTGCTCACTTGGTGGTGATTATCTCTTCCCTTGTTGGATCATTCTAGAATGAGCCTGCTATAAATAATTTATTGGTTGATTATGGCATACAGTACACTGTACAAGAGAGTAAAATGAATTTATGTATAACTCTCACAAAATGTTAATAATGAACTAAGTATTGGATTATAAACATTTCTACATTCATAATATTTGACATACAAAGACAAAAAGATACCTGGTGTTGGAAATTGGTTGCAATGCTTTGATTCAATCAGAAATCTGCATGTCCAAACGCTAAAGGTCCTTGTTCCCAATTGTTTTCTGATTAATCAATAAATATGCCAGTGACTGTAGCTGGACAAAGGGAAACTAGGCAGGACCTTTCAAGTTGTCTGGGCTCGAAGCAGTGGAGATCGCCATGAAGTGATAGGAGACAGATGGACCCAGGAGCTACAGGAGATAAAGCCAACCAACCACGTAAGAATTTGGGTGGGTAGCCACCGGCCACTTTCCCAATAGCAGGGGAAGCTTTAAGAATGCCCAGCCTTGGGGAGGGGGGAGGCAACAGGGGTTTGTCCTTGTTGTTTTTGTTTGTTTGTTTGTTTGTTTTTTGGAGAGGAAACTGGGAAAGGAGAAATTTACACGTAAATAAAGAAAATATCTAAAAAAGAATGCCCAGCCTTTTGAGGCAGCCAAGACATTTTAAAATTAAATGGAGTGTGTGTGTGTGTGTGTGTGTGTGTGTGTGTGTGTGTGTGTGTATTTTCCAGAGTTACTGGGTAGGTGGCTGTCTGGGAGCACAAAGCAGTGTAGCCAAAACTCGCTGCTACAAACTGAGATCTTTAATATCTATGCTAAGACAATTTTTAATATACTATTTTCAATGATATTTGATATCTATTTTTAAAGAAAATTTCTCCAATTTTTAATGTCCTTTTCTAAAATAAATGCAGCACACATATAATCATTATTTTAATCCATAAAATTAATTGTAAGCTGATTAGATCTATGCTTATAAAAGAGACCTTGATGTTTCATTTGTAACCAGATTTGTCTTTTTTACCTATGAAAATTAAGTAATATATTCTTTTTTACACATAAATACAGATGTTCAGGTCAAGTCTTCTGTGCTATTAACGCCAGTTTAACAATTTTCTAATACAATTTTGCTTACTTACTACTATTATCAATTTTTAAATGTACATCTTTTTCAATTACACAAATGAATGCATTCTAGAACTAGACACATGCATTCCACGAACCTCACAGTTTTGCTTTGAACTTTGCTTTAATAAGAATTTCTTTTTAATGCTAAACTAACGGTTCTAATGGTATGTATGACAGATGCATATTAGACTTACCTTGGACTACTTGCATGGCCAGAAATTTTGATTGAATTGCTTTATAAAAATAGGTTGGACATCAATATTTTAGAATTAATGATTATGCTGAATTACTGGAGTTGAGACATGGTGAGTGAACATTACCTTTAGTAGATACCAGAAGCTAAAATGTAAAAACACAGGGATAAGAATGGGTTATATCTTTACGAGTTATTAGCTGGTAAATTTTCATAGATGTCCAAACATTATAGAGTTTCATCATTGTCTTGGATCCTTTCCAGAACATGACAATAAGATCCTATTGTTGAAGATTTAGTTAGGTAAAAGAACATGGAGAAA
Organism: Montemys delectorum; assembly: GCA_019843815.1. Lineage (NCBI taxonomy): Eukaryota > Metazoa > Chordata > Mammalia > Rodentia > Muridae > Montemys > Montemys delectorum. Next base: position 14,465 of record JADRCD010174664.1, on the reverse strand, counting down.
TTAAGCTACTGCTGACCCAGAAGTTTAATATCTACTGGTTAGCTTTCATAGATATGTACATGTTACCAGAAAGAAAATATGATTATAAATCATACCAAGCAGGGACCTTGTTACCTACAATAACTGGTTTATAATGACATGCTCACTAGTCCAATTGTGATATAAACATAGCAAGACACACTTTATGAGAGAATTTAACTACTCCTCCTCAGATGAAACCCATACCTGGAACCCTTAACAGGCAGAATTCAGAGAGGGGAATAAGTATAATCAAAACATATTTTATGAACCTCTAAAGAACTAATAAAAATTTTAAATGCAAAATTATATTTATTGTTTGAGAATTTTATATCTGAATATGTTTGATCAAATTAACCTTCCACTTCTTCCTATCCAACTGCTTCTATATCCCTAAATCTCACTTACCATGCCTTTTTCTCCCTATACTCATATACATATCATTCATTAATATATATACATATACATATGTATATATACATATATATGTAAATTTTATTCAGCAGATGTAAACATTGTCTTAGAAGTTTACTACTGAATAATCTCACCCTTTTTTGGTCTTTCTTAGTTCTGACTGGCTGGTTCTATTTAGTTATTCTGGCTTAAAACACTACTCCAAGCTGATTCAAAGTGATTCCTCTTGGCTTTTTACTGAATTGCTCTGTTTGGAAAAAACTGCCTCTGAATTCCACAAACTGAATTGCACTGACTGAACTTACTGCACTGACTACATGAACTGAACTGAACTGAACTGAATAGACCTGCATGAACTCAACCACTCAACTACGCTCAATTGAACTGCTCGCAACTAAACTCAACTGCACTCACTGCACTGCCTTCCACTCTTAACTCACTCTACACTACTCTTAAGTAGCCTCACTTTCCTGTCTGTTCTCCTGAGAGTTGGGCATATTCTATCTCTGACTCATTCTATCAAATATTTCTCTGATTTACCAGTTTATTGGCCCTCAATTAGATGTCACTTTCAAACATGGCTTCTTCCTTCTACTAACTAACTTTATTGTTTGGAATGAAAGTTGTGTATTAAAGCTGTGTCTATATTGCAACCAGGGCAATTAAAGGTGTGTATTAAGGGCATATTTGTGTTCCAGCCAGATCACACAAACCTAGAATGGCTTTGCATATGAGCCCTTACAAGAGCAGTTACATACATGTATTTTAAACATATATACATATATCTTAGATAACATCTATCTTTGCATATATATTTGCATGTATATTGCTCTGTATTTGAATTGATATATATATATATATATATAATATATCAATATATATATATGTATATATATATACACAAAAAGAGGGAGAAATGTATTGTAACATTTGTCAGAAAGTTTGACTTTTACAAGGTCATACAAAAGAATGAATTTGAGGGATGGAGAACAATGTCTAGAAAAAAATAGAAGTATGTAACAAAACAAATTCAAAAAGATGACCAATATTTTCCAGCTACGTTGCTGGAATTACAATTCGTCTACTTCTTCACTCCTTCTCCTTAAGCTAAAAATTGTACGCAGTTTAACATTTACATCATAATTATCAATCCCATAAATTTAACAATCCAAATATACTTAATAAGATCCATTAGTGTAATGATCTTTCATAATTGCAGTCTTGGTGTTCTATCCTTCTGCATTTGTCCATTTCAGCATCACATTTTGAGTCTGCCAGTCTGATGAACATTCTGTTCTTCTTCAGTTTATTTGTTGTGCTGTCCCCATGCAGGGGGTATGGGTGAGGGTGTGAAATCAGTATTCTCTGCATTTCTGTATTTCTGCATCTCTTCCTTCCATAAGTTGCACTTTTCAGGTGGAAACTTATCTTATTCAGGTTAGATATTTATCAATGGTTATCCATAGTCTTTCACTACCTATGGAAATATAAGCAAAACCTCTTTCCCAACACACTGCATTCCCTGACTTCTGTTCTGAAGCTATTACATTTAAAAGTATACATGTTGATGTAAACCAGGAATTTTCCTACAATCTAATACTTTTCAATTGATCTTGGTCCCTCTTTCTGTTTAACAAGGTTCAGTTAGATTTTTATGAATCCATACATAAACTAGACATAGAGACAGTCACATTCAGTGCCCAGTCCCATACCAATGAGTTGGACTTTTCACTTATTTAAATACAAAAACAATTTGAAGACAAATTTTAGATAAGAAAATTTAAATTTTTGAAATTAATTTATTCACTCCCTGAGTTTGCTTACTAGATTTTGTTAATAAATACCCAGTTTTATGTCTTTGTGGTATAATTTTGTTGAATCTTAAAACACAGCATTATTAGCTATTTCTGATATTTATTATTTTTTTAGCTTTCAAAAAAAAAGGAGCGCTTCCCTGTAACATATGGATTCAAGAGGCAGGCGATAAGATAGCCATGAGTTCAAATTGAGCCTAGGCTAAAGATCACTTTATGTCCAAATAAATATGACAAAATAATCAAGCACAACTTTGTCTTTTAAAATTAAAGATATTTGGAATTGAAATTAATTTGGTAATATTAAAAATTGTGTGACAAATGGACTCAAAAGGCTACAATACTACTATTCCCAAAAAACAAACCAGTATGATCTGTGTCAACTGGAGGTAAATATAGTTGTTAACTTACTGATATTAGAGAAAATATTAGCTACATATCAATATGTAGAAGTATTCGAGATTTGTACATAACTACATCCTAAAATAGAGCTTACAGATGTCTAAATTAAACTTCTACAAAATAAAGTAATTTCTGATGGGTGCAATATAATGAACAAAATATCAGCTTCAATAGTCTAGAGTTTCACCAATATTAGTTGTTTATCAAGAGAATGATTGCTAAAAGGATGAAAAAGATGCATGCTTTCATTCAAGGGCTTGCAGCCCCTTAGGACGAGCAACAATATGAACTAACTAGTACCCTCAGAGCTCCCAGGGTCTCAACCACCAACCAAGGACTATATATGGTGGGACTGATGGTTCTGGCAGTATGTGTATAGTAGAGGATTGCAAATTCGATCATCAATAGAAGGAGAGGACCTCGGCCCAGTGAAGGTTCTGTGCCCCAGTGTAGGGGAATGCCAGGGCCAATAAGTAGGAGAGGGTGGGGTGGCAGGCATGGGGAGGGGGGAGGCAACAGGGGTTTGTTCTTGTTGTTTTTGTTTGTTTGTTTGTTTGTTTGTTTTTTGGAGGGGAAACTAGGAAAGGAGAATTTTACATGTAAATAAAGAAAATAACAAATTTAAAAAAAAAAACAAAAACCAAAAAACAACAATAAAATGAAGCAAAAATTTCTTCATGGCAAAGCAATGAGACTACATGAAAAAGTTATTGAGATACTTAAATAGCCACCCATGGGGTCTTTGATTTCCTTCCTTTTACTAAATATGGCTGTTTTAATATCAAGAGTTTCTATTAGGTCAAAATTCTGACTATGAGATGTCTGAGAAGAGACTGAAATTCAAACATTAATGCTGAATCTTCTTGAACATAAGTTCAAATTTCAGAAAGTGTTGAAGATGACAAGAACACAGTAATAATATTTACAATGGGCTATTATAATGTGATGAGTGTGAAGTAAGAGTTACATTCCTTCCAAATCTGATGGTTCAAGGTAGAATCTTATTCATGAGACAGACATGATAAAGGGCAGGGATTCAGGAAAATGTTTATTGGCATGTCTTTTGTGCTTTTTAAAAGGAAAAATGCCTACATAAAAAATAAAATTATTAATTAATTATTACTATAATTTGTTTTATACAAATGATGTGCACAAGCAAGTCTTGCTTGAAAAATGCTATGATTTTGTCAAATGCTTTCTCAGAATCCAATAAGATGATCATATGTTTTTTTTTCTTTGAGTTTGTTTATGTAGTGGATTACACTGATGGATGGTATATTGAACCATCCCTGTATACCTGGGATGAAGCCTACTTGATTTGAGGTGTTTTAGGATTTGGTTTGCAAGAATTTTATTGAGTTTTTTTGTATCAATATTCATAAGGAAAATTGGTCTGAAGTTTTCTTTCTTTGTTAGGTCTTTGTGTGGTTTAGGTATCACAGTAATTGTGGGTTCATAGAATAATTTGGGTAGAATACCTTCTGTTTCTATTTTGTGGAATAGTTTGAGGAGTATTGGTGTTAGGTTTTCTTTGAAGGTCTGATAAAACTATTGTAAGGAATATTGTAAGACTTCAAAAGAGTCGGGCAGCAAGTTAGAAGTAGAAGTGTGACACCCAAGGATCAGAAAGTGTGATAAGAGTTTGCCAAAGCCAAAGAGTGATGAGCAGCTGTCCGAGTGCCATGACAGCTGGTAGTACAGATAATCGATAAGACAGACAGTAAAAACCACGAAGGAACCCAGAGAGCTCGAGTTCACAATAACTGCTTACTGAAGTCACATCGGTGCGAATTCCACTTGGACAACCCGAATGTCCATCAGAGCTCCGGAGAGTCTAACCCAACTCACCACAACTCTCGCTCGAGAAGCGCAGCAGTTCAGACCATCCGTAAGCCCAGAGAATCAGCTTACGCTGGCAGACCAAGAAACCGAAACCACAGAGGTCTCTGAGACATTCAAGCCCAGACCAGCAGACGTACTGTGGTCAGGTCTTATAGAATGTCTGTCTAAATGTTTGGTATAGAATTCTTTTTCTTAATAGGAATCGGATTATTGTTTTGGTGTATGCCGTGTACTGTGATAATTGATCAACCTGTTAGTAAAGCATATTCAAATACCAAGACCGACTCCCTTGCCTTTGTCATAATCCCAGGAGACCTCCTGTCAGAACCAGCTGACAGTCTGGGAATAAGTGCTCGTGACAACTATGCACTAAACCCATGTGGTCCTGGGCTTTTTTTTGGTTGGAAGACTATTAATGATTCTTTCTATTTCATTAGTGGATATGGGACTGCTTAGATCATTTATCTCATCTTTATTTAACTTTGGTACATGGTATCTGTCTAGAAAATTGTCCATTTCATCCAGGTTTTCCAGTTTTGTTGAGTATAGGATTTTGTAGTAGGCTCTCATGATTTTTTTGGATTTCCTCAGTTTCTGTTGTTATGTCTCCCATTTCATTTCTAATCTTGTTAATTAGAATACTGTCTCTGTGCCCTCTAGTTAGTTGGCTAAGGGTTTATCTATTTTGTTGATTTTCTCAAAGAACCAGCTCCTGGTTTGGTTGATTGCTTATATAGTTCTTTTTGTTTCCATTTGGTTGATTTCAACATTGTGTTTGATTATTTCCTGCCTTTGACTCCTCTTGGGTGAATTTGCTTCTTTTTGTTCTAGAACTTTCAGATGTGTTGTCAAATTGCTGGTGTATGTTCTCTCCAGTTTCTTTCTGGAGACACTTACGGCTATGAGTTTTCCCATTAGAACTGCTTTCATTGTGTCCCATATATTTGGGTATGTTGTAGCTTCATTTTCATTAAACTCTGGAAAGTCTTTAATTTCTTTCTTTATTTCATCCTTGACCAGGTTATCATTGAGTAGAATGTTGTTAAGCCTCTACTTGTATGTGGGATTTCTATTGTTTGTTGTTAATAAGGAGCAGCCTTAGTCCATGGTGATCTGATAGGATGCAAGGAATTATTTCAATCTTCTTGTATCTGTTGAGGCCTGATTTGTGACCAATTATATGGCCAGTTTTGGAGAAGGTACCATGAGGTGCTGAGAAAAAGATATATTCTTTTGGTTTAGGATAAAAAGTTCTATAGATATCTGTTAAATAAAATCAGGAATTCAAGGCCCATATCTAAATATAGTAAAAGCAATATACAGCAAACGAGTAGCCAACATAAAACTAAATGGAGATAAATTTGAAGCAATCTCACTAAAATCAGGGACTGGGCAAGGCTGCCCACTCTCTCCTCACTTATTCAATATTGTCTGTGGAGTCCTAGCCAGAGCAATTAGACAACAAAAGGAGATCAAAGGGATACAAATTGGAAAGAAAGAAGTCAAATTATCATTATTTCCTAATGATATGATAGTACACTTAAATGACTCCAAAAATTCCACCAGAGGGCTCCTAAACCTGATAAACAACTTCAGCAAAGTAGCTGGATATAAAATGAACTCAAGCAAATCAGTGGCCTTCCTCTATACAAAGGATAAACAGGCTGAGAAAGAAATTAGGGAAACAACACCCTTCACAATTGTCACAAATAATATAAAATACCTTGGTGTGACTCTAACTAAGCAAGTAAAAGATATGTATGACAAGAACTTCAAGTCTCTGAAGAAAGAAGTCAAAGAAAATTTCAGAAGATGGAAAGATCTCTCATGATCAAGGAATGGCAGGATTAATATAGTAAAAATGACCATCTTGTTAAAAGCAATCTACAGATTCAATGTAGTCCCTATCAAAATTCCAGCTCCATTCTTCAAAGACTCGGAAAGAGCAATTTGAAAATTCATCTGGAATAACAAAAAACCTAGGATAGCGAAAACTATTCTCAACAATAAAAGAACTTCTATTGGAATCACCATCCCAGACCTTAAGCTGTATTACAGAGAAATTTTGATAAAAACTGTATGGTATTGGTACAGTGACAGGCAGGTGGATCAATGGAATAGAATTAAAGACCCAGAAATGAACCCACACACCTATGGCCACTTGATCTTTGACAAAGGAGCTAAAGCCATCCAGTGGAAAGAAGACAGTATTTTCAACAAGTGATGCTGGCTCAACTAGCAGTTAGCATGCAGAAGAATGCAAATCAATCCACTCCTATCTTCTTGTATAAAGCTCAAGTTCAAGTGGATCAAGGACTTCTACATAAAACCAGATACACTGAAAGTAATAGAAAAGAAAGTGGGAATGAGCAGAGAGCACATGAATACAGAGGAAAATTTTCTGAACAGAACACCAATAGCTCATGCTCTAAGATCAAGAATTGACAAATGGAACCTCATAAAATTGCAAAGCTTCTGTAAGGCAAAGGACACTGTTAATAGGACAAAATGACAACCAACAGATTGGGAAAAGATCTTTACCAACCCTATATCTGATATAGGATATGTATCCAATATATAAAAAGTACTCAAGAAGTTAGACTCCAGAGAATCAAATAACCCCATTAAAAATGGGGTACAGAACTAAACAAAGAATTATCAACTGAGGAATACCAAATGGCTGAGAAGCACCTAAAGAAATGTTCAACATCCTTAGTCATCAGGGAAATGCAAATTAAAACAACCCTGAAACTCCACCTCAAACCAGTCAGAATGGCTAAGATCAAAAACTCAGGTGACAACAGATGCTGGCGAGGTTGAGGAGAAAGAAGAACACTCCTTAACTGCTGGTGGAATTGCAAGCTGGTACAATGACTCTGGAAATCAGTTTTGCAGTTCCTCAGGAAATTGGACATCATACAACTAGAGGACCCAGCTATATCACTTCTGGGCATATACCCAGAAGATACTCTAACATGTAATAAGGACACATGCTCCACTATATTCATAGCAGTCTTATTTATAATAGCCAGAAACTGGAAACTACTGAAATGTCCCTCAGCAGAGGAATGGATTCAGAAAATGTGGTACATCTACACAATGGAGTACTATTCATCTATTAATAACAATGAATTTGTGAAATTTTTAGGGAAATGGATGGATCTGGTGAATATCATCCTGAGTGTGCTAACCCAATCACAAAAGGACACACATGGCATGCACTCTCTGATAAGTGGATATTAGCCCAGAAGCTCAGAATACCTAAAATACAATCCACAAACCTCAAGAAACTCAAGAAGAAGGAAGACCAAAGTGTGTATGCTTCATTCCTTCTTAGAAAGGGGAACAAAACATCCATGGAAGGAGTTGCAGAGATAAACTGTGGAGCAGAGACTGAAAGAAGGACAATCCAGAGACTAGCCCACCTGGGAATCTTTCCCATATTCAGTCATCAAACTCAGACACTATTGTGGATGCCAGCAAGTGCTGGATGACAGGAGCCTGATTTACCTGTCTCCTGAGTGTCTCTGACAATGCCTGACTAATACAGAAGTAGAGACTCACACCCATCCTTTGGACTGAACACAGTGTCCCCCATGAAGTAGCTAGAGAAAGGACTCAAGGAGCTGAAGGATTTGCAGCTGCTTAGGAAGAAAAATAATGTGGAATAACTAGGTCCCTCAGAACTCTCAGGGACTAAACCTTCAACCAAATAGCACACATGGTGAGATTCATGGCTCCAGCAGCATATTATAGCAGAGGACAGCCTAGTTGGTCATCAGTGGCAAGAGAGACTCTTGGTCCTGTGAAAGTTTATGCCCCAGTATAGGGGAATGCCAGAGCCAGGAAGTGGGAGAGGGTAGATTGGTTGGTTGAGAGGGGAGGAAACAGAGTTTGTTTTTTGTTTTTGTTTTTTCTTTCTTTTTTTTTTTTTTTGTTTTGTTTTTTCTTTTTTGTTTGTTTGGAGGGGTAACCAGGAGAGGAGATATCATTTGAAATATAAATAAAGAAAATATCTAATTTAAAAAAAAAAGAAAATGCTGTGAAGTAATAGGGTAGCATACTATTGGTATAAACTGATGATCAGAACATTAGACCTGGCCAGTGAGGTTAAAGGAGGGACTTTGTCATGAATGAAAATGGACTATCGTATTCATTCTAGTCTGGGGAGGTATGAGGATGGTCATTTCATACTTCCTTTTGATTAATGGTGGATAAAGAAGTCAATCTTTGGCTCAATTTCTAGCAATCAATTAAGTTTATACTATTGAATAGCTGTACTTATCAAATACAAAGCATTTTATACTAAAAATATTAAAATATTTTTTTTGTATCTAGTCAATACTTCCATTTGATATTTGTTATCTGACCTAGGTAAAATGTTTAGTTCAGGCATCCTTAAGTACATCAAAATCAATAAGTTTAAACATTTACAAATGCAAGATCCAACAATTTCTGAAAGATCTTTGTTTTTACTAAACATCATTAGCTACAAAAATTACCATGACTCCAATTATTTATTTGATAAAAAGGAAAGCTGGGAGGAGGAATAAACAGAAAAGGAGGAGAAAGAAGAGGAAGATGCCGAGGAGAAATGGAGAGAACAGATGAATGCCAGGAGAACATGAGCGAGTGAATATTCTAGGAAAAAAGAAGGAAGAGAAAGAAAGGGAGGAAGCACCATGCTCTAGCTTGTGTACAGAACACACCCCATACCAAAGGCTTGACTACTCCAGTGGCAGTTTTAATATTGGAGCCATTAGAAGATGTAGAACCTTTAGAAAGTGGAAATAACATAGCTGGGGATATTATATTACTAGAGGCATATCCTGGAAAAAGAATATGATCCCTGGGAACTTTCTCCATTTATACCTCAGATATTGGGTGTGGCTTAGTCTCCACTGCAGACTTTAGCCATGGTGACCTGATGTCCTTGTCCAAGCCTTAAAGTGATAGATTTAGAGTGATAGAGCATGGCATCTTTAGCCCTTTCTATTTCCAAACCTCTTTGTGGGACCATGAAAGACAGTCTATTTTCTAGTTGAGCTAGATTTAAAACCCTGGAGACCCAGCAGATATTCTGCAAGGAATGGAAGGAAGTTTGTCATGCTCCCAGACACCAGGCCTCAGCTCCATAATTCTGTGGCCATCAGTCATGTAGGGCAATGCCCAAGCCCAAGATATTCTGTCCTGACTTCACTCCCACAGTTATCTGGCAACAGCCAGGTAGGGCTGGCCCATTATAAATGGGGCTACTTGCCCCCTCCTCTCTTTCATACCCTTAGTCCTGCCTCTCTTGCCTCTGTCTTTCCCTCTTGTTCTGTCTCTGTCTCTCTCTGTCTGTCTCTCTGTCTCTCTCTGTCTGTCTCTCTGTCTCTCTCTGTCTTTCTCTGTCTCTCTCTATTCTCTGTCTCTCTGTCTCTGTCTCTGTCTCTGTCTCTCTCTCTCTCTGCATTCCCTTTCCCCCCTTTCCACATGGCCATGGCCACCCTCTACTTCTCTACTCTCCCTCTCTCTGCCTTTCTCAGCCTCTACTACCCTCTTAGCTCCCCTTCCCGCTATAACAATAAATGCCTTAAAACCACAGACTGCCTCTTCTCATCCGGATCCACCATACTGGAGCAGTGGTGCAAGTCTTCCTCTAAAGAGTCGTTTCTAATCTCATCTCTTCCAGCCATGGTTTTCACCAAACCAAGCTTACCAAGTAAGCCTCGAACTCTTGTCCCTGTGGAAACCAGCTGGAGCTCTCTCTTCTAGCCCTTTTCCCTTCAGCCCCGGGCCAGAGCCTACCCGTGGACCCATACTCCATTCTCAGCTATTCTACGGCATCCAGCTACATCTGTGGTGCCCAAGAGTGAGAACCTCCTGTCCCTGGCCTCCTTGCAGGCCCAGGTACCCCTAGCCAACTCTGGCTAGTCCTTGAGGACCTCAGACTCCTCCACCCTGGGAGCGGGGTCCAGGGGCTTCTCACAGCCTGATGCCTGGTGGAAGCACGGCATGAGGTTACACAGTCAAACTTCCCAAGTCCACACAGGACACCATTTTAATCCACATCTCTTCCTTTCCACCAGAGAAATATTTCATGGCTTTGAGTGTGCAGGTGTATATGAATACAGAATAAAAATCTACTGATTATAATTTATCAACTTATTTAAAAGAATTCATTAGTATACATATGATGAATTTAGTAAAAAATCAAATGTAAATTTGTATACTAGTATGATATAATTTTTTTAAAGAATCTGAACATAAAGAATCAAATATGAGAGGAGTAGTTAATTTACAAGACATAGGTATTCTCAATGTCAGAGTCAATCAATATATTGATTTTGTAATTGGGATCAGTGCCCAAGTATTCTGTTTTGTAAAAGTATGTAACACAAAAGAAAAGAACTATATGTAGAGTTTATAAGAGGTTCTGTCTTCATCTTAAGGTAAATTTATTGAATGATTTTTAAAGAAATTCATATAGCAAATTCAAGCAGTTCTTAAGGTCAAACATTCAGACACAATCATATGAAAAGCTTTACTAATTTGGTTTGTCCTGAGGACTGTAGGAGAGAAAAACAATAAATCTCTGGTTTTTTTTTTTTTTTGTAATTAAAGAACTGTGTTTCTGTAAGGTCAGGAAACTACTTGTCCAGCAGAAGCATATTTCAGAAGTAAAGAACAAAGTTCCTTTAGGCTCATAGTTGAAGAGGATAATGGGAATACACAACAAAGTGATAGTTGAATAGTCATGGAGTATTGTGGTTGTCTAGTTCCCTTTCTTCATTTCTGCTATACTAACTAGCAGAAGATGATACAACGAACACAATAGGGACATATGAGAAAAAGACAATTAGATATAGGAGTCTGGGCAACTTAAAGTGGTTTGATAACAGAATGAGAAGAATTTATAGTCTTAGCAACAATCATAGGAGGAAATGTAAAGAGGCAATGCCAATCATAGTTGAGATCTATAGAGCAGCAGCTAGGTGAAATGAGTGCTGATAATATTCTTAAATTATCAAGGTTTTTCAGCATGAAAAATGACACAACATCATTTAATACAAGATCCTGCACACAGGGTAGTTCTGGCAATAATGTTGTCGTATGGTCTGTGTCCTGTAGAGGTTTTAAGCATGGTCTTCCACAGTAGAACTGACTGGATGACCGTGTGAAAGTTGCAAATGCTAAAGAAACATATGTGCTACGATGCCCATCACGAGGATGTTATTATTTATAATAACTACAAATGACCAATTGGCAGTAATCAAGAGTCTCTTGACACTAGTTCTAATCCTTCCTAGAGCAAATCAATCTGATTTCTTGGTATGAAGTTCATAACAATTGTTTGTTTGAAGGTACATCATGTCTGAAGGCAGATGTTTCTATTTCTAGAGTTGCTGAGTCAAACACAGTACTTATTCTGTTGATAATGTAATGTCTACATTTTATTACTTATGCTAAATTTACTGCAAATAGAAAAAAAGCTTCAAAAAGTTGTCTACACAAGCCAGTACTTTTTTAAAAAAATTATTTTATTTATTTTTATTCCAGGTGCTGCTCTCCTCCCAGACTGTCTCCCACAGTTCCTCATCTCATTTCTCTTCCTCCTTGCCTCTGAGAGGGCGTTACCTCTCCCAGGCCTCCCCCTTCCCTGAGGCCTCAAGTCCAGGATTAAGCACATCTTCTCCAACTGAGACCAGACCAGCCAGAACTCTGCCATATTTTGGTGAGACTCTCGCCTATTTCTTGGGTTACTGTGGACTTTCTAGGAGGCAAGCAGGCTGTAGGGTCAGGGCAGGTATCATGGACCACTGATGTGGCCAGGGTGGGGAAGCAGATCAGAAAGGAAGATAGTACTTTTAAACTAGTAATTAAATGAGAAATAAAAATACTTGAAATTTTTTAGAATTTTTTATTAAATTTATGTATAAAAACACTTTGCAAGATACATTACAATTCATTTTACTAACTATTTAAAACACAAATTTAAAAGCAAATATTTTAAATAATATTTAATTTTTGATCAATGAATAGTATTTCTAGTTGTTTTCTTGAAGTAACTTTTTCTTTTCTTCTTTCTTCCTTTCTTTCTCTCTCCTTTCTTCTTTCCTTTCTTTCTTTCTTCCTTCCTTTCTTTCTTTCTTTCTTTCTTCCTTCCTTCCTTCCTTCCTTTCTTCCTTCCTTCCTTTCTTTCTTTCTTTCTTCCTTCCTTCCTTCCTTCCTTCCTTTCTTTCTTCCTTCCTTCCTTCCTTCCTTCCTTCCTTCCTTCCTTTCCTTTCTTTCTTCCTTTCTTTCTTCCTTCCTTTCTTCCTTTCTTCCTTCCTTCCTTCCTTCCTTTCTTCCTTCCTTTCTTTCTTTCTTTCTTTCTTTCTTTCTTTCTTTCTTTCTTTCTT
>JADRCD010174658.1:0-10010 GCA_019843815.1 Montemys delectorum | reverse complement strand
CCAAGGAAACACAAGAAACCATCTTGATGTAAACACAGGAGGTAGTTTTAATATCGGAGCTACGGGTGGACCCATATCTCACGCAGGAGACAGAGGGATCGACCTCGAGACTCAGGGGTTAGGGGTTTTTATAGGAAGGAGGTCTAGGGGAACAAAGGAATTAGCATAGCAATACATAATTGGCTAATTCAAATCCAGCTAGAATACGTGAGGAATAGAGCATAAGGAAATTCCTAAGGGTGGTATTGAGGCAGCAGGGCATCTGGCTGGCCTCCAACCATACCTCATCATTCAGTTGGGTCATCTTGCCCAGACAGGTCCCTGCTTGCCTGAGCCCACTTAGACATATCCTATCTATCTATTCTTGGCCTGCTAGTTCCCAGAATGTTCAACAGCTTGCTTGCTCATTCCCAGGCCTATGTGGGCAAGCTTGTGCTGGATTTTCAGGCTTATAATTCGTCTACCTGGCCAGCACAGGTCCTAAGCTTTAGTTACTCCTTTTCAAATGTAGTGGCGCCCGCCTTTGATCCCAGCACTCAGGAGGCAGAGGCAGGTGGCTCTCTGAGTCTGAGGTCAGCCTGGTCTACAGAGTAAGTTCCAGGACAGCAAAGTGAAAAGAAAAAAAATGAAAGAGAATGAATACTCTCTGTCAACAAAGTTGTGAGGTGGGTGTGAAGGCTCAAGGAAAAGAAGGGCAGGCTAGAGGCCTTGAGTAAGCACTGCCTGCTTACCACCCCTGACAGGATGCCTTCAGGGAAATGCAGCAACTTTGCCTTTACTTTGCTGAAAATTTTTATTCTATGAACAGGAAAGGCAAATTAGATTCTGCTTTCCCTCCCATGCTTTCCCTTCCAGTCTTCCCAGAAGTCTTCCTGTCCTGCCTCACAATGACCTCAAGTCCATCTTCAGGATGCTGACAGGAGGCTTACCTTCCAATTACCAGAGGTGTGCAGAACTAAATAGTCCCAGTCAAGGTGTGGTCCAGCCCATCATTGACTTTGCTCTGTTCTGCAAGGTGATCCAATAGGTTGTTGTTAATCTGCCAATCCTCTCTGTTCATTGTTGAGAGTGCAGACACTTTGGCGGCGGAGGGGTGGAGGTGGGGGATGTACTCTGTCTTTTAAAAAATTGCTCTTTCTGGAATTCAGGATGATTCAAGAGGAAAAGTTAAGGACAGTGATTTATCTCTCTGCCTCCAAAATCCAGACACCAAATGAAACAGAGATGCCAGGCTTTCATTAATAGACTACCATAGCCTGGGGTCATAGGCTCTACCCCAAGAAACCAGGTTTGACCACCTGTCCTCCAGAAGCAACCAGCCAAATTCATAGCTGGATTGTTTGAGGATTCTAAGGGAGGGCACAGTGAAACCACCAAACTAGACCTCTCATGGGTAAAAAGAAAGGTTTACTGAGCACCAAACTGCCCAAACTACCTCTGGGCAAGGGGCAGAGAGAAGAGCAAAATGGTGAGATGCAAGCAGATTTTATATGGCAGTCAGCAAAGCTGGAGGGCTTGGAGAGATATGGGCATTATTGACCAGGAACTAGATGCTCTTGCCTGAGGTAGTTGACCTTTGTAGTAGATTAAGAGAGATCCTGGCAGATAATGGATTAAGGGAGGTTTCTGGTAAACAGAAACCTACCTTTTGGCTTGTGTTTTTCTGGCCAAAGTTCTACTTAGAAAGCTTGTCACCAGCGCTGCCATTGGGGTGGTGTGTGTGTGTGTGTGTGTGTGTGTGTGTGTGTGTGTATGAAACTTTGGACTGATAACAATCAAGAAATTATTTTCTCCAAAGGCTGTTTAGAGGTTATGAAAACAGACAAGTTTGTAGAAAATGGGAGCCAGTGTGGAAAGAAAGACAAGAAAGAAAAAGGAAAACACACACACACACACACACACACACACACACACACACACTCACAGAGCAAGGGACTTTCACATACCACCTTAGTCCCTGCCCTTGATTTTAACCCAGGATGGTCAGTCTTAGAGAGGTCTGCCTCCTGCCACTTCTTGGCTTGAACACAGCAGGGCTATGGCATCCTAACCTGTAGGGCATTTGATACCAAGATCCAAAGGGACAAGATCCAGTGCCCCAGCTCAAACGCCACAGGCGAGCAGCATCTCGTGGCCTAACTTGAATGGGAATTAAGAGATAAGAGGAAAGAATTCCAGGAAAAAGTGGGGTGTTCTTCCTACTCAGCCAAAGCCTAGAAACTGTCTGGGGCTCCAGGGCCACAAGCTATAGAATCGGCCACTAGCTATTCCTCTGCCACTCAGACCTCCAGTGCTCTGGGAATTCCCCAGCTACCAAGAAAGGAAAGAAAAGGGTGTGGCTTATGCACTTTGGTTTTTGGAAAGAGGGAAAGACGCAGGTGGGGTAGAGGGAGGAAGGAAGGGGGAGAAAGAGATGGATCATGTGCCTTTGCCTCTCCCAACACAGGATTTCTGAGGGAATATCCTTGGGGCCCATAGTCCAAATATTCTAACCGATAAAGGGAGGGGCATTAATGTTTCTAGAATGTCTCCTCTCCTAAGGGGGACATTACAGCCCTACTCTGGGAAGAGCACACCAGGGAGGTTGGCTAACTGCCAGAGGAGATGGTGTCTGGAAGCCTGAGGTCCAGGGCATTGCACCTGCCTTGGCGTCATCTCCCACACCCACCAGAGTCACCAGACGGTCCCCAATGCCAGAGAATTCATCCCAGTGATCACAGAAACAAAAACAGAGGCTACACACAGTACAAGCTGCCCAGCAAAGGCTTAATTAGAAATGGGACTAAGGAAGAAGACACAGGTGGCCAGAGTGGGGCTGGGTCTTTGGGGACTGGATAGCGCTTTATGAACTTTCTTCCTCATGGTGGGACTTTCCTGTGTAAGACAGGTCAATGGCCAGCTTGTCCCTGCAGACATTGTAACGCTGTCCTGTACCTGGTTGGGTTTTCCCTTGTGATAAGATATAAGGAAATAGGGGCAGATGTGCACCATACATTGTTTACTAAGGAGGAGAGAGACTCAGTGGTTATCGCGCTTGGTGGACTAAGGGCCTGTGAGAACTTTTGCCTCTTGTTCCTGTAAGTGTCTCTGTTACTATTTTATCAGTGCTTACGGTTTTGATGTAGTATTAAGAAGACCATCTGGAAGCCGAGGCAGGAGGCTGCAATGAGCTCAAAACCAGCCTAGATCACGGTTACTTTTTATAAAATAAGCTAATATGTAGCAAGCTTATTTCTATTGTAATGAATTAATTAGGTTTTTCAAAACTGTTTCTTTGTGTGTCTCCCTGGCTGTCCTGAACTTGCTCTGTTCTAACTCAGAGATCCACCTGCCTCTGCCTCCTGAATTCTCGGTGTGCCACCACCATCTGGCAAGATTTAAATGTGTGAGTGTTTGGCTCGCATGCGTGTGAAGTGCACCATGTTTGTGGAGTGCCTGACTAGAGCTACAGATGGTTGTGAGCCACAGTGTGTATCCTGAGAGCTGTGAAGCTGAGCCCTCTGCCAAGAGCAACAAGTGCTCATAACTGCAGAGTCATTTCTCCAGCCCCTATTTATTTTTTATTTACATTTTATTTAAAATAGTAACAATAAAATAACTGTTACTGTTATTGTTGTTGTGTCCTTATAATCCCAGTCAGCACTTGGAAGTATAGGCAGGAGGATCAAAAGCTCAAGGTTATCCTCAATTACATAGTATCACTGGTCTGTCTCAACCCACCCCGCTTCCAGTAATGACATAGACACTTATTATTTATTTATGAAGGCTTAGGCCTTACAGCTTTGCTCTTTCCCAACTAGCTTGTATAATTTAATTAACCTGTTTATTCTAATTTCTGCCCTGCCACATGGCTCATTACCTCTCTTCTTCAGTCCCTCCATGTCTGACTGGCAAATTCCCTACACCTGATGTCCCCCCCTTCCCGCCCCCCGAGTTTCTCTCTGCCCAGATGTCCCGCCTTTCCTCTCCTGCCCTGCTGTAGGCCATCAGCTCTTTAGTAAGCCAATCAGAAGTGATAGCGAAGACTATTTATTAAACACTGAGACAGGTGATGCTTGATAAAATTAACACCCAAGTCAAGACAGTACTGAGCACTCTGCTGGTACAGAAATCCACATTTGAATGATACAAAGCCAACTGCTACACAGTGCACAAGATCCAGCAACATAATGAGTTGAAGGCTAGCCTGGGCTACATGAATCATACCTGGTCACTTTTTTACTGGTGGCTGTCTGGAGTCAGTGTGCTTATAGGGTGACCACACCTTGAACATCATCAATAGAGAGAACAAATTCATTTTAATGTCTCCCTAAAGCCTGCTGTTGTAACTGAAGAAAAAATAGCTGAAAGGAGAGCTGGCAAGGTGGCTCAGCCTGTCGAGGTGCTCGCTGCCAAGCCGATGACCTGATTTCAATCTTTGGATTCCACGGTGGAAGGAAAGAACCAACTCACAAAAGATGTCCTCTAACAGCATGCAGGTACTGGGGCATGCTCCCCATCACACACGAGACCCCAAATAAAAGTTATGAAAAAGGCATGTAAAAAAAGAAGTGATGTCCTTGTGTCACATGTCACATGTCAGGGTGCGGGAGGGAAGCTGCCAGGTGTATGAAGAGCCTGGAGGTTTTCTGGGGGGGGGGGCATTGAGACAAGTTGAAAGAGAGGGCCAGCCCTTCCCTGAGACACCAGAGAAGAAACAGGGTAAGAGCTGCCTCTTGGAAATGGAAAGCTTCATTTCCCAGGGTTCCCAGGCTTCGTTTCTAATTAATAATAATAATAATAATAATAATAATAATAATAATAATGTGGTGGCTCAACAGATCAAGGTGTTATGAGTGCTCACAATCCTGCAGGTCCAGGATCCAGGTTGAGGTGGCTGGGGAGGCTCTGCCACTCTGTCTGCTGTGCTTAGATGGCGGCTGGTCTGGACAAGCAGAACTGTGGCTTGTGATGTTTATCTTGTGCTTCTAGGCTGCATGAGAAAGAAAGTGGTCTGCATAGGACTTTGCCACATGGAAGCACATGATTTTGCTTCCCACCCATGGGCTTTAGTGTGCTATGTACACAGAGTGGACAAGGAAGAGAGGGTCTGTCAAGACCACCTTCCCTTCCCGGACCTTTTAACCACCCCTGCCTTTGAAATTCTAAAGAGGCACCTGTGATGCTCCTCTCTCCCCTTCCACTAACCTCAGCTGCCCAGGGAAGAGTCAAACATTAGTTCTGACCTAGAAAGCCTACTTGGAACTTGAATGTAGTTTCCACCCTCTTCCCATCTGTTTCCTTCTTACATGTGCTGTGTATGTGTGTCAGGGGGGTGGGGTGTAGGTACTATTGAGGCTAGAGGAGGGCACTAGCCTCAGGTCTCTTCCTCTACCTTCCCCCTCTCCCCCAACTAGGCTGGAAGCCGAGAAGACACAGTTATTCTTGATCCATTCCCCTAAGAGTTGAAGCAATGGTTCTCAACCTGTGGGTCGTGACCCCTTGAGAGGAAGTGTCAAATAATCCTTTCACCGGGGTCAGTCTGCTAAGGCCATCTATCATGCATATCAGATATTTATATTTACATTATGACTCACAACAGCAGCAAGTTTGCAGTTATAAAGGAGCAACGAAAATAAATTTTTTGGTGGTGGGTTTCCACACGTGTATTGAAGGGTTTCAGCATTAGAAAGGTATGTCAACATTGAGAACCATTATGTGGGAGTTACAGGCATGCGCAGGACCAGAGCCAGCTTGTTAAGTACTTGGATATTGGGGGCTGAGCTGCAGTTCTCATGTTTGTACAGCTTGCTTTCATGCCTCTTACCTGCTATTTCCCCAGGTCTCCCCCACCCCACCCCTTTATGTTGGCTCTCCTGAGCTCGCTACATAGACCAGGCTGCCCTCAAACTTACAATGATCACCCTGCCTCTGTCTCTCAGCTCTTGGGATTATGGGAATGCACCCCCATATCCAGATTGAACCTGAACTTTCAAAGGAAGCGACTGAGAAGGAACTAGTCCAGTAAATATAGTCACAGAAAGGGGGAGGGATCGAGCAGCAGCTCAAGAATGCCTCTAGGGAGCATGCGCAGGATTTCCTACCCGTTCTTCCATAAACACTTGAAAATCTAGGTGCCCCTCACAAAAGATAGATTTTTTTTTTCTCTAGTCCAGACTTGAATAAACCAGTCTCTCTAGGGCAATATATTGTTGTTTGTTTGTTTGTTTGTTTTGGGAGTAGATCACCAAGCAGAACTTAAGGCACATTGGTCTTCTTCCATGGTCTGCCTTTCAGAAGGCTCCCCACATTGCTTTAGTGGCTGCCTGGCTTCTTCAGGGAGAGTGGGAGCTGGGATTTTGTTTTCCTGTTCTATCTCTCTCTCTTTTTTTAAAAAAGATTATTTTAAAAGAAAATTTATATTTGTTGTTATTTATGTATATGTGTATGTTTGCATGTCTAAATGGCACTTGCATTTAGGTGCCCACAGAGGCCAAAGAGGGCATCAGATCCCTTGGAATTGGAGTAATAGGTAAGTATGAGCCACCATGTGGGTACTGGAAACCACACATGGTTCTCTAGAAGAAAAGCCAATGCTCTTAATCAGTAAACATCTTTCCAGAATGTAAAGTTCATTTTTACATGTATGTATGTATGTATGTATGTATGCATGTATGTATATATGTGCCTGCATTTCTGTATGTGCACCAAATGTGTGCAGGTGCCCACAGAAGCCAGGAGAGGGTGTCAGTTCTCTGAACTCTGATCCTCTGGAAATACACTAAATGCTCTTACTCACCGATCCCCCATAGGCCCTTCTGTGTTTTCTGAAAGGCTAAGACTAGAATGAAGAATTTTGGTTTTCTACCTCTATTGTCAGAACATGTCACAGCACTAGCGTAGCTGCAAGGAAAACAACAACAACAACAACAACAACAACAAAAACAGACTCTATGGCTTGAGGAAGGCGTGAAAAGCACATATAGTGAGGAGAGGTGGTGATGCGGGCCACTTTGGCCATCTACCACACTGGCGAGCAGGGGAGCCATTTTGAGAAGAGTAGAAACAGGACACTTTAGTCAGTTCTTAGGCACTGGGTGAGGGAACTATTTTGGAAGCAACACCAAAGTACAACACTAAAAACACTTCCCCATCTCATCTCTAAAAGAATCTACTTTAACAATCTTGGGTCAGGACTTAAATAAAAGATAGAGGGTCTCTGGCTGGTTTCCAACCAAAGAGCTTTCGGCCTCTGGCTCCTGAGTGCTAGGATTACAGTTGTACACAACATGTCTGACTAAGAACAAACATCAGTGGTGGCAGAGACAGAAGCCCAGCTCCACGCTGTCACTCACAGCAGCCCCAGAGTTCTTCACAGAGATCTGCATTCACACAAACCTAGAATACTTAGCAGAAAAGAATTTTAGGACAAGACAAGTGTGAAGCAGAGTTAGGGCTCATTAAGACACCCCTGCCATTCCCCTTGAGACAGAGTTTCTCTGTGTAGTCCTGAAATTTGCATTGTAAACCAGGATGGCCTTGAACTCAGAGATCTGTGCCTGCCTCTGCCTCCAGGGTGCTGGCACTAAATTTGTGCACCACCGTGCCCAGCTCATTCAGACATTTTTAATGTTGATTTTAGGTTAAGGGAAATAAACACCAGGAAGAAAGTAGGGAACGTTGCTTACTGCTCCCATGGCCTGCTCAGTGTTATGAAATATAACGTGGAGGCAGTGGGAGTAAGTAGGGGTAGCTGGTGGGCCCATGCCAAAGTCTCAGTGTTCCACTGAGAAATCTTGACATGTGACAGACCTAGTATAAGGGAGGTTTACTGTTGGGGAAGGTAGGGGATTAGAGACCTGGAGAAAGGGTAGAGGCAGGCAGAGCCTCAAGGGCAGAGAAAGCAGGGATAAAGGACAGAAAGAGAGAGGCTTGTGGGGGGAGAGAGAGAGAGAGTCAGGGACCAGAGAGAAACAGAGGGAAAGAGGAAGGCAGGGAGAAAGACAGAGTGGGGGTAGGTGGGACAGGGGGAGCAAGCAATTCTCTTTATAAGCTGCCACACCTGACTAGCACTGGGCAGGCAATGGTGGCAGGTGATGACACTACTATGGCTAGGTCACTCACTGTTAGGAGGAGCCTAGCAGAATTGTCTGAAAGCCAATACTTAGGAGGCACAGGCCAGAAGACCAGAAAGATCACAGCACACAGATGGTACACATACATGCAGATAAAGACATTCAAATACATAAAATGAAAATAAACAGGGCTGGAGACATGGCTCAGGGGTTAGGAGCACTGACTGTTCTTCCAAAGGTCCTGCGTTCAAATCCCAGCAACCACATCATGGCTCACAACCATCTGTAATGAGATCTGATGCCCTCCTCTGGGGTGTCTGAAGACAGCTACAGTGTACTCATATAATAAATAAATCTTTTAAAAAAAAGAAAAGAAAAGAAACAAATATTTTTTTTAAAACCTAGGAAATCTTAATTTCTTATAAATCTGGTACCTTCTTTCTATCCCTAACACAGTAAGACCTGGTACAAAAGAGAACAACAATTGCTTTAAAAGAAATTTAAAATGATACTACGTAGTCACTTGGTTTCTTTTGTAAAGTGATAAACCATTCATTTCTCCAAGCTGGAATCTGTTGTAAAATCAACAGGTCACAGGACAAATCAAAGTATTTATTAGGATTATTTTCTCATTATTATTGAGACAGAGTCTTATGTATTCCAGGCGCTTCTCAACCTTTCTGTGTAGCCAAGGAACCCACTTGCTGCCTTAGCTACATGAGATCCTAGGAACAGGCCTTCCTGGCATATGGCGGGGCCATAAAACATATGGCTTTCTACATGAACACACAAAATGCTTAGCCAACAGGGGAAACTATAAACCGAAGTTCCCAGAAAAGCCACACCTATGTTAAAGATTCTCCAAGGTTGATCAACTGATTAACTTATGGAGTTGGGTGTTAAAGATTCAGAATAATTGCTGGGCAGTGGTGGCGCACACCTTTGGTCCCAGCACTTGGGAGGCAGAGACAGGTGGATTTCTGAGTTTGAGGCCAGCCTGGTCTACAGAGTGAGTTCCAGGACAGCCAAGGCTACACAGAGAAACCCTGTCTTGAAAAAAACTAAAAAAATTTAAAACATTTTTTAAAAAGGAAAGAAGAGAGACTCCCCCCGGCCCCACCCCAGGAGGCATACGATCTCATGTGGAGATGCATCAGGCCAGGCTGGGCAGCGTATTGAATTAGACTTTGGTAAGTGGATCTTTCAACACTTACCATGAAATGGGGGAAGATCCAAATAGATTCTTGGAGAGAGACTTCTGAAGGGAAGGAAGCTAGAGTTAGGCTGCCTGGGTTCAAGTATTGTCTTCCTGATTGCTGGCTGTGACATGGCTTCTAGCATCCCTAGGGACACATTTATTATAACATAGGCAGTCCTGCAAGTTGATGGGTACAGTGCGTTTCTTCTGCTATGTGTGGGCGTGTGCGTGTGTGTTGAGTTATTGGTAAGTGGATAATGTATGTTCACTATCATTTGAATAAATAGCTACATACATTTTAACCTAGGTATTTCTGAAGGCTCAATTATTCCAAAATTTCAATGATGAAACAGTGTTCCTAATGGTCTTTAATTTATTTTTTAGATAAAATAACTTTGAAGAGATTTTAAATGAGATTCACCTCTCTTGTTCAAACTCTGGTAGGAGAAAGGCATGGACACAAACAGTCCTCTAAAATGTCTAGAAAAGTCAGAACTCAGTTTTTCTTTCAGAATTCCCATGGTGGCTGGTTTCTCTGAGGATAAAGAGCATCTATAACTCACATACAGAAAAACGTGGGCTGGATTAACACAAATGCACATATGATAACCCAGAGTTAACAGTGCTTTATCCAGGGCTGGAGAGTTGGCTCAGAGGTTGGCAGCGCTGATTGCTCTTACAGAGGTCCTGGGTTTCAGTTCCCAGCAATTCCCACATGGTGGCTCACAACCATCTCTAATGGGATTTGATGCCCTCTT